>PVKA01047048.1:0-14561 GCA_004027165.1 Ctenomys sociabilis | reverse complement strand
GGGAGGGAGGGATGCTTTATTAGAGTAAAACACATTTATTTTAATCCCCCTCAAAACATTCCACCTCACTTCAAGCACTCGTTCCATGATACTTGGCTCCTTCTGCAGCAGCCCTGGTGTCCCCTTTCCTGAGGGTCTTTGAAGTGTGACAGATACAGCCAGCACTGCTGCTCAGCACCAACCAACACAAAACTGCGCTCATACGAACTGGACGCTGTGCCCCCACCCACCTTGTTCAATGGATCTGGCACTGGGCGACTCTGGCTCTTCCCCAAAGTCAGAATGACCGTGAAAGGGAAACACATGGGATCCACTCAGGACAAAGAGGCAGCCAGGACAGTGGAGCGAAGGCACTGAGCAAAGAGGGCTCCAGAGCTGCTGCGAAGCATCCGGATGATGGGGGAATGAGCATGCGCAAAGCAAGGGGGAAGTTCTGAGGTGGAATTCACGGCAGTGTATCTTTTATTGTAACAAAGACCTTTTCTAGGGAGCTGGGGAGGTGGCTCAGTAGAATAAGTGCTTTCTGGGCAAGCTCAAGGGAAGTTCAATCCGCGTTTCTGCCAAAAAAAAAATAAATAAATAAAACACCTTCTCTTTTTAAATTTAAACACTCACCATACTTTTGGATCACACGTTATCTGTGCCCACAAAATCTGCTCCCTCCGGTCTCCACCTCTCCATAAGCGAGGTTGGGAGACTGGCCCGACCCTGGGTCCCTGGGCAGAGCTAAAGCCATGGGCAAGGGTCCATGCACCGCGGCTCCCTGGCTCCTGTTGGGGTTGTGTCCACCAGCCACATCCCATGTGCCTGTTCTAGAGCATGTATCAGAAATATAGAAGGATTCTCCACACTCTTCCATTCTCCAGTGTTGACTGAGGAGACCCCAAAGTCAGATAAGTTGAAATGGAGGCAGAAATCATACCAGACATAAGGTCACCACAATGCCACACACCCCTGCTGTTCCCTTTCCCTAGGCAGCTAATGCCATCCACCTAGCATGTCACCTTTTCCACAAAACCTACACAAGACAGAAAATCAAACTGTAACACCTACTCAGGATGATCTCTGACATAGCGGCAGCAATCCCCAGTTGTAGAGTCTTCAGGTGAAGGGAATATTCACAAAGTGAGAGAGGAAACCCCCGATCGTGAGGACCAGGACTCCGGCTGCAGAGCCAGCGCTGGTTTCCCGTGCAGGCAGCTTTGTGCCCAGCCCAGCCTTGGGAGAATTGGATGCAATCAGAGAAACTGATGCAACTTTCCCTGAAGGGAAATGAAGGCACCGATTTCCAATTATTCCCAAGAAAACTGCAAAGCCAACCTGGGGCGACTTTCAAGGCACAATGGTGCCTGCTGGGAACAGCCAGCTGGGAACAGCCAGCTGGGAACAGCCAGCCGAGACGCTGCACTTCTCACCTGGGTCAGACCTGGGTCTTACTCCTAGAAGCACTCTTCGTAGCCTGCGCTTGGGGTCTGATGGATCCAAAGAGGGAGCACGGTGGCAGAGATAGTAACACGCCTCATGAGAGGAGCAGGTGTTCCTGACACCTGGAGCTCCGGGTCACTGCAGAAGCATCAGCCCAGGGAAGCACAGCACCAGGAGCAGTGCCCACTGTGCCTAACCAATAGGTCTTACCTGCATGGTGGCCTTGTCCACAGCAAGGCCAGCTAGAGGCATGTTAATGTTCTGCAAAGGAACAGGCTCCGAGAACACAGGTGCCTGCACCCTTTGGTACCCAAGTGTCTTCTCCTCCCCTGGCATCAATGAAGAAGGGGCCAGGTGGGAGGCTGAGGTACAGGGCTTAGGTCCACACATCTGCCAGTGTCAACACACAGCCACCAATGCCACTGCCTCATGGGTCTGAGGCTGCCCAGAAAATGAAGTACAGGACATTGCCACCCAATATGTCCTGTACCCACTGTGTTTTCTGCTTATTTATGTCTCTTGCTTGTTTTCTTTCCTTCTTTCCAGAATTAAATGGTCTTAGAGGGCAGCGAGTTTACTGCTTACTTTGTTGGCTACTGCAGCCCAAGAATTTATATTTGTGCTATCTCACAGTATGCATTCCCTAGAAAGTGGCCAGTAAGCCAGACATACTGGAGTGAAGGCTGAATCCCAGCACTCCAGGAGGCTGAGACAGGAGGATCAAATGTTGGAGCCCAGCATGGACAACTTAGGGAGACCCTGTCTTAAAGTTCAAAAAAAAAATAAAAAGGGCTGGGACCTCGTTCAGTGTGAAGGCCCTGGGTTCAATCCTCATTGCTACAGAAATGATTTTTTTTTTTTTAAATGTGGTCACTAACATCGATCCAGGACTGTGCACCACAATGGGAAGCCCCAGCCACAGGGTCGTGTCCTGTACAGCTTCGTAGCTTCCTTGTATCATGGCATTCGGCCCACAGCACAGAAGCCACTCACTATAAGTGCCTACATGTGGGAGGTCAGTATTTACTGGGCAGCTGACTCTGTCACTGTTAGCAGTGATACGTAATTTTCTTTGCTGTGAACTAAACACATTCACTCAACATGGACTAGTGATGTTTGTTTGGTGTGGACTTGAGCCCCAAAAACCTACATTCCAATTTCCTGGAGAGGCTGTCCCCTGGCACTGGGTGGTGATAGGGTAGAAAGGAACCAGGCTTTGCTTCCTGAAAACAAGCACGCCCGGCTCCCAGCCCACGCTTGTCTTTGGATGCCCTGAAGTATTGGCTCAGCTGCAAGCTATCTGCACTCACACACAAGAGGAGGAGGAGAAGGAGGAGCTCTTTGTCTTATAAAGTGTGCGGGACATTCTCAGAGCCAGGCTGGCTGGCTCCCTCATCCCAGTATTGGGGAAACTGAGGCAGGAGGTTGGCTGCTAGTTGGAAGTCAGCATGGGCTACACAGTGAGCTTGCGGGCACACTAGACTATATAGTGGGACTCTGTCTCAAAATATTTGTTAAAAAAATGGGACATGGTTAAAATGGTATTAACTGGGTCACAACAAAAACACACGTCTAAAGATCATGCACACAGATAATAACCCTGAGAGGGTGCATTACGATGTTTTAGTGCTTAGATCAGGTGGCCCCATCCCCTGGAAATTCATCCGCAGAATAAGAAAATGCTCAGGGCAGCATTTCCCACAAAGCAGGAATGCGGAGAGTGTTCCACCAGGAAATGTTAAAAGAGATCTCAGACCAGTAAAAGCAGAAAAAAAAAGCATGCACCAAAGAATTTCACTCTGTAGGGTTAAGCAGACCTTCAGGGTGTGATTTTGCTAAGTTCAGAGTAAGAAGAAAACCCAGATACTCATTAAGGCATCGCCAGAGTCAGGGAAAAGAAGACACAGTGGTGTGGTTGACAGCTAGATGTCCCCTCCATACCTCAGGCACTCACAGGTGCGGCTTTGGGCGGGTGACTGATCCTGCGGCTGCGATGCTCACTGGTGGATTGGTCTGCAGCCGGGAGGTGAAGATGATTGGAGGAGGCGGACATGGAGGGCGTGGCCTGGAAGGGCCCGGCTCCCTCTCTAGGTCCTCCCTTGTCTCACCGCTTCCAGTCCACCAGGCAGTGAGAGAAGCTCTTCTTTGCCAGGCCCCCCTCTGCCTTGCAGCCCTAAGTGGGAGCCAGCTGAAATTTCTACAAACTGTGAGCAGAAATAAACTTGTGGCATCAAGTATTGTCTGAGCAACGTAAAGGAACTAAGCTACTACACCTTCTCCAAAATCAGGTCTTTACTTGATTAAAACAAAGTCAGATCTTTATTAGGTTACAATAAAGAAATAATATTTTCCTTCCTAGAATATGCCTTGAGAGATATAAATTTCAAAACTCAAAGCCATAAAAGGTCAAAATAAATAAAATCTTTAAAAACTGCAAAATGTACTTGGGGATGAAGGCACACGCCTATAATCCCAGCACACAGGAGGCTGAGGCAGGTGGGTCCTTAGAAGTTCAAGACCAGCTTGGGCTACAAAGTGAGCACACGGCCAACCTCAACTGCACAGAGACCCTATCTCAAAACAAGACAGACCAAAAAAAAAAAAAAAAAAAAAATTCTGCAAAATGTATCACCAGTCAAAAGTTTATCTCTTTAACACATACAACAATTTCATAGGACATGACAAAAACAGGAAGGAAAAGCACAGCACAGTTTACAGAAAAATAAGTGACCTGCAAATGCGCACACAAGAGAAGTGCACATTTACTGTGAGACATCAGATTAACTGCAAAGATCAAAATGGCAAAAGCTCAAATGTTGGGCAAAATGTTGTGCTCTACACGCCAGCTATTGCTGGCACTCTTCTCTGGCTGGAGTTCAAAATGACCCCCACACAATGTGTCACTGCCTTCATATCTTCACCTGTTTATCCACTGACCTAGCAATCATTCTTTACTTTCTTTCTTTCTTCAAGTACTGGGGATTGAATCCTGGGCCTCTGAAATGAATTACACCCCCCTAGTTCTCCTTTTCTTTTTGTTCTTTTTGAGACAAGCTTTCACTGTGCAGTCCAAGCTGGACTTGAACTCAGTGATCCTTCTGCTTCATCCTCCCCAGCGCTAGCATTACAGGCATGCATTTCCACATCCAGCGAGGCTCAAACTCTCAAGCCTTGTGCTTCAGCCTCCCACAGTGCTGGGGTGACTGGCATGGACCACTACGTCATCTGGGTAATCCCAGTTTTAAACACTTGACAAACTAATATACTTGAGTCACTCTGGTGTTGCCTGTGACACCTAGGCCAGAAGCAAACTTTGCAGGAGCCTGAGGTCATGAACCAACAGCATCCACACCAGGGCGTGCCTAGCCACTGCACACTGCACACACCCAAATGGACAGATTTGCACGGAGGACCCCACAAGAGCCAGGTGCAGACCAGCAAGCAACCCATGCTACACCGCGAGGGGGAGGGGCTGCTGGACCATGCCGCAGAGGCAAGGGATCGAGAAGACCCACTTTCAACTACACTTGTGAGCTTCACCAATGTCTGCAACACAGGTTTTAATAAATGGAACTGTCATGCTCAGAATTTACAACAAATCCATGATCTCTAGCACTTCCTCCAGCCTTAATTCAAATAAGAAGTTGTGTCTACATATCCAACACAACTCCTTGCTTGGTGAAGTTTGGAGATGTATTTCAGTATTGCATAAGTTATCTCAAAGAAAAAGTCTGGATTATTTTAATACAAAGTTTTTCTCTGGGCTAACTCAGAGCTTCCAGAATGTCAGTATCCATCTGCTTCCCTCTGTGTCTTCCCAGTTTGAAACGTAACCTGTATTGTATTCACAGGAGGTGTGACTCACTGACTGCCCTGCGTGCCCCTGAGCTCAGAGAACCAGACTTTGCCAGTGTCAACTTTAGCAAAAGCTTTTATTTTTCTCAATGGAAAAAAAAAAAGAAACATTAATTCAAATAATACCTACACAGGAAGAAAAATGCTCATGACAGCTCTAGACAGGCCATGTTCAAGCCCCTTGCCTTAATGACAATGCCCCATTGTTTTCTGAAATGATATGGGCATGCATATGGCACCAGTTCTTAGAGGGTGCCATGCTCCACCTGGCAGGGTTGGCACCTAGCTACAATGAGGCCTTCTCCTGCTCAGGGGGTCCTAAGTCAGCCTCTCAACCCATCCCCCTAGGGCTGAAGCTCCTACAGAACTCATCCCAGACCACTGGATGGGCGCAGACTGCAGCCCCACAGCACCTATGAACACACTTTTGCTTGACACCAATATCCCCAGTCTTCCGTCTACAGCTGAGTGATAATTGTGAAGACCAGGAGCTACCAAATTGTGTTTGCAGAGGGCCATGCAGGGTCATGTCAGGCTGTGGGGGCCATGGGGGCTTTCTGCAGCCACCACTCTAGCTCTGGTATTGTAGCCCGAAATCAGCTTCAGATAATACCAAGGCACCAGCATGGTGGACACCAGAAAAACTTGTGTAGAGAAGCAGCCAGCTAGCCAGGGCAGCCCATGGCCATGCAATGACTCCTTGGAAAGACGCTGATGATTTTACAGAGGTGGTAAAAATCTGCATCATCATGTTTTATCTTTCCCTTTCTCTATAAATATTGTTCAGTGTAAAAAACCCATGCTTGGCTCTCCTAAAATTCTATTTCCACTCCAAATACTTAATTCCTGATGTGAAGCTGTTTCAGAGCCTGGTCTGCACACGGTGCCTGGCTCTGTACATGGGCTCTTGCCCTGCAGCTGCCAAGTGGCTGCAACAGCCCGCCCTCTTGGGCCCTCAATATGGCAATGCATCCCTCCCTCATCATGGAGATCGAACTTGAGGTCTTTCTTTACATGCAGCTGCATCTCCAGCCCTGTTTTCTATTTTAAGACAGGGGTCTCATTACATCACTAAATTACTTAGGCTAGGGTTGAGCTAAAGATCCATCTTCCTGCCTCAGCTTTCCAGAGTCCTGGGATTACACCAGCACCAGCCTCACAAAATTTTAATCTGCAGGTTTGATGGCAACATGATAAGCACAATGTGCCAATACGCATATAAAACTGAGGAAACAGCTGAAATTAAACTGCTAATGTGTGGTTGAGCAGTTGGCAACTCTAAGAGCCTAAATCCCTTAATCTGAGTGCCCTGAGATACCATTTGCTTTAGAGTCCTATGGTGGAAAGCGCTCTGTCTCCCAGGCTCGGAGGCTGGTGAGTGAGAGCTAAGCACCCAGCCTGGTTACTAATGCACCACGCCTTATGCTGCATGAACACCCTCTGCCTTATGGAATCCTTTGTGCACACCAGCACAGGAGCTTCCAGCCGCATGTCAGAGGTGAGAAAACAGAGGCTTCAAAGTCCCGAGAATTAACTGCCAGGAGTCATGAAATCCATCAATGTCAGGATGGATAATCGCAAGCAGAGACTTCAGCTCCAGAATCCCATTGTTCAGTTCCTAAAGCTCAAGGCTCCCCAGGCATCAGGTCAGGAAGGCAGCTGGTGTTAGGAATAGCAGACCAGCTGGGGACTGTGTGTGCACCCAGCAGTACCATCTGCCTGCCGGGGCTCTTTCCCTGGCATCTGGGAAAGCCTTCCCCTGGGCTTCTGCACCTGCTGGAGTCCAGGAGCCTCGAGCCTGCCTCGTTAGCACAGGGCGCCCACATCCAGGATGCAGCCCAGCCCAAGACACAGCTGGCTGCCTCATTAACTGTGGTCTAGAAAACACTCCCAGCAAACAGCAAACCTCTAAGGTAAAATGATTTATCTTCAGGCCAGAAAGGGAGGGAGCTGGTGAGGTGAGTCTTGTCAAGGGGACTTTCCCAACCCTCCTTCCCTCTGCAAGAAACAGCAATTAGAGCACCAGGAAAAGCCACTTGGGGCTGCTTCTCATCCACCTTATTCACTTGCAAAAGGCTTCTAATAAAAAAAGAAAGAAAGAAAGAAAGAAAGAAAGAAAGAAAGAAAGAAAGAAAGAAAGAAAGAAAGAAAGAAAAACTTGTTCTCTACACCCAAGCACTGCAGTTTAAGAGGCTTATGGCACTGAACCCAGGGAGTGGTACAACCTGGCTCCAACACCCAAGAGCAAGTTATCTTTTAAAATTGGATACGGAATGAAGAACCAGTGGCAGCTCAGTGTCCCTGGTCCTGTTGTAGAAGGGCCACACAGAGCAGTGAACAGGCAGCACAGTTTACCCATAATCCAGGCTGGAAGCAAGAAGAGGAGGGAGAAGAGAGAGGAAGGGAGGATGAGGATGACAGGAAGGAGAGGAAAGGGAGGAGAGGAAGGGGGACCGGGAGGGAGTGAGGGAAGAGGAGAGGAGAGGGAACAGGGTCTGAGGAAACCAAGACCCACTCAGCTACTTTGGCTGTTGCTGCAAAAGAAGTGACATTGGTGGATTTCCTGTGGCCCTGGGCCAAGCTGTGGATCCCACACAACCTGAGGAAGAAGACCTCCCCGTGCCCTCTCCAGCTGCCTATGCAAAAGCAAGGTCACCATCCTTCCAAGCCCTGAGCTTGGGAACCCATCTTCAGACTCCCTCTCTGCAAACCAGCCAGCAAAGGCCAGGAGAAGCTACACTGTGCTCAGGGACCAAACTGGAAGCTAGAAACCCTCGCTCTGCACTTGCTTGATCCACTGCAGACCAGCAGCCCAGGCACCACAGAAGGTGGTGACACTGGGACCGCTGAGGAGGGGTCACCTAATCTTCACCAGAAGCAAAGCACAGTACCTTCTGTCCACCCATCTCTGTGTCCAGGCACCAGGGACCCAGAGTTGGTGGCTGAACTAGTGGAATCAATGAGCAAGCTGGGTCAGGGGCAGAAGACAAGTATGCACCATAGGAGGCCGGATAACAGCCTGTGCAGCCCACTCTGCCGCTCTGCAGACCCCACTGGCAGCTTCCTGCCCTCTGCTGACTTGTAACCAGGTTGCTCTGCACCCCAGCGCTGCAGGGGTCCCCACCTTTCTGCACCCAGGAGGAACATGGTGGGAATCGCTGTGCCCTGAGAATTCCCCGGGATCCTGCCCTGTCCTTCTCTGCTTTGGCTGCAGGATTCATAGTGCCAAAGATGCCAGGCTGCTTCTGGGCTTGGGGGATGGAGGGAGACGGAGGGGAACGAGGCTCACGCAGCCTGCCCTGGGGTGTCTGCGAGCCTCTCTGGAGGGGCTGAGCACATGCTGCAGGACGAAGTATGAAAAAAGGAAGAAGGAAGCAGGGGCCAGGGCACCCAAACAAGAAGATAAAGGAGGCCGAGCATGCTGGTGCACATCTGTCATTCCAGCACGCTCACTTGGAGGCTGAGGCAGGAGATTTCAGGTTTGGGTGGGTAGCTGAGCAACATGGTAAGGCTATGTTTTAAAAGAAAAATGTTTAAAAAAAAAATTAAAGTGAACTAGAGACTCAGTATGAAAGCCCTAGGTCCAATCACCAAAACATTAAAAGAAAAGATAAATAAATAAATAAATGGCAATAAATGTTTCTGCTTTTCTCTACTTACTAGAACCTTCCTTCTATACAATAAATACTGTGCTTTGTAATGAGAGAACAGGAAAAATACAGCTCTGTGTGAAGGCTTGATTTAAGGGAATCAACTTGCTTGACTACGTTGCCCAACAGCGGGTGGAGCACACTTCCAGCTGTGGCCCCATAGTCGTGGACAGGTGCCCTTCCTCTCTGGTTCTGTTCCCTGCTCTGCCAACTGGCCAGCACGAGTGGAACAGCTTCACTCCCCAGGCCCTCCTGCCATGACACTCCTGCCCAGGGGCAGCTGACTCCAAGCCAAGTGAAACTTCACCTCCTTTTAGTGTTGGATCCTCTAGTGTTATGTTCCAGAAACACAAAACTACATCCTTTTCCAAATAAAGAAGCATTCAGAAACACAGGGTAGGGACCACCCACGTTGGCTCCCGCACACAAAGTTCCTGCCCTTAAGCTTCTTGGTTGCTTCTCTTTGCCCAGGCAGCTCAGCACTTGTGTGCAGCCCGTGGCATGCAGCCATGATGCCGGGGTGTGAGGACAGTCGTGACTCTGAAGTGGCCTCTACTCTCTTGTCTTCTCTGGTTTCCTCCTCGATGAAGAGAAAACTCACACTTTCTGTACTTCCTGGGTCACAAGTGACCAAGACCTGTGGTTTCGGGCTCAGAATAGGAAGTGAAATGAAGGCATGGGCCAGACCAGGGCTGTACACAGGGTGGGATCCAGGCCCCTCTCCTTGGCTTGGGATCCACAGTCACATTTTGTTTTCACATCACCGTTCCATGTGGCCCCTATCTCCACACCTCTTTTTGTACGGACAGTGATCCTCCTGGCCCAGCTGGGGACCCAAGTCCACCTCAGGGCCTCGTCAAGGCTTCTCCCAGGCAGGCCGCACTCTGGGGGGCTGCAGATGAAAAGATGGGAAGCTAGAAATGGGGGGCATCACTCACTCCCCACCACACCTGTGTCGTGTGGGTCACAGTTAGCAGCAAGTGGGGAGCACAGCTGGCACCCAGCTGCCCGGCCTGGGCTCCACTGGGGTCAGGGCTCACACGCTTGGCACCTTCATTCTCCTCAGCCTCCTCCCACAGGTGGGTGATGCTGCGTTCTGAAGTGGCCATGGTGGCTGAAGACACGGGGGCCACTCAATCCTTCAGCTTGGACCTCTGTGCCAAACACATCAGCCCCACTCTACCCAGAAAACACAGCTCGCAGGGAAACATTGCAGTCCTGTCTCCACTCAAAAGGATGTCTCAGGATGTCCTCAGACACCCTGGCAGCTTCTTCTCTGGACTCAAAGCATCTCCTTTGTTGTCCTGAAGAAGAGCCCATTTGTTTTTCCCCATGCTGTGGCTAAATTAATTTGAAAGGGAACAAATTTACAGGTAATTACAGGTGCTGTTTTGTAGCATTGGAGAAAGTTAGTGTTTTGTCAACTGTGTCTCTTGGGATGAGGAGAGAGTTGTCCCAGGCAGGGGACACAAAGCTCTCGTCTTCACCACCAGGGCCTCATTACTGCAGCAGCCACAGGCACATTCAGTGACTGGTGTCTTTCCTGTGTTCTCAAAATAAACTGCCAGCTAGTCCCAGCCTGGAGGTAAAGTCAGTGGGCAACAAGGCCAAGGAGCCTGCTTGCTCTATGACTGCGTGTCCCCTGCCCCCGCCTTCAACCAAAACTTCTAAAGAAGGCTCTGCCCACACATTCTGCATGTGAGTCACCCCAGGGGACATTCCCATTCTGGATTCTCCAGGGCAAACATGGGAAGCCAGAAAACCCAAAAACCTTTTCCGGCCTTTGCCACAGTGGCTGAGGAAGGATGGACCGGGAGGGGCGGCTACACGAGGCACACCCCTGCTGCTTGTCCTGAGGTCTGTGGACTGCTGATTTCACAACCTTCCCCACTTCTCTACTCTGTTCTGTGTCACAGCCACAACACAGAGCCACTGTGCAGGAGGAGGGCACAGGTGAAGTCCCACAGGCAAGAGAATCCTAAAAGCCTGCCATTTCCCCATGCTAGGTCAGTATCAACAATTCAAGGCACACATGAGCTCATTTTTGGGAAGCTTGCAGGACTCCTTGAAATGCTAAGTGTCCATCTAGAAGCGAAGCCTAGGGCCAGCACGTTAGGCAACGATTAGAGCTGGGGTTCAAGCCCAGCACCGAATGCTGCGCCGGCCTTGCCCTGGGCATGCTGAGCCAGCCAATGAGACCCGACTTGGTGACACACACCAGTAATCCTGGCAGTGGAGAGGCTGAAAACAGGAGGATCACTACAGCTCTGAGCTGCGTAATGAGACCCTGTGCCAAACACAATCAAAAGAAAGAAAGCCCAACCCCAAGAAGTGAAAGCTTGTGAGAGCACACTTATGTCCCACGATAATTGGATCCTCCCAGTAAGCACACAGGTTTCCGCTTGTTCTGCACGGAAGAGAACAGAATCTAAGGGACTATCTCAGCTTGGGTTCCTGCAAAAGCAGACACTGAGATAAGTCCTTTGGTGAAAGTGTTTTTACTTGAGAAGTTTTTTTTTTTTTTTTTTGCATAACTTTTAAATGATTAGTAAAAAAAGAACATTAGGAATGATACAGAATTTCACTAAGCAAAATAATAGTTCAACAATGATTGTCATATTGCATATTGTTGTCTTCAAATTAGTTGTTCAGATTACCAGATATAACATGAAAAATTGGTCAAAGTTATAAAAAGTTAAAAATGAGACAGAAAAATTTAAGCATTAAGTGCTCCTTTCCACAGACCAGTAGAAATCAGTAGTGCAATGATCCAAGATATCCCATATTTATACATACATGTTTATTTTTCCCTTCCTTTTCTCCCCGCTTCCTTCTTTTGTCCTTTTCTTCAGCCTAGTTTTTTCTTCCCTTTGAATAGTTTCCTTCCCTTTCATAGTACCTATTGTACCTTCCAGATTTTATTTGCTCTTTCAGGTTCTCACACTAGTGAGACAATATTATGTGTGCACATGCTGATCTGACGTATTTCACTTACGAGTGTGGTTTCTAGTTACATCCCTTTGAGTTTATCATTTTTTTATAACTGAGTAGTGCATGTCAGGAGACCTGAGTTTCTGAGACATAATGGGTCTAGGCAAGGGGGAGTCAGGCAGGCAGGGGAAGGGAAGGTGGCTGATAACAGGATCAGCTCATCATCACTATGACAGCTGTGTCTAATGGATGCCTGGGAACCCTCCACCATACCCTGCCTCAGTGCCACCCTTCTACGATGCAAGGATATGTGACAGTGACCCCTCAGTCCTATCCCACGCGCCAAGGGCACTGGTAATCTTCCCATTAGCACAGGCATAACCCCAGGGGCTCCTGGGAGAATGTCCTCCTGTCACTAAAGGCAGACGGCCCGGTGGGGCTGCTGAGCACAAGGTTCATGCAGTCGGCCACATCAGACTCATGCTGTTCTCCACAGACTCATCCTCTCCCCAGTACTGGGGACCCATGTACTCAGAAAGGTGTCCCCAAAAGGTAATAAACCAGCCCTGCCTCTCTGTAGGTGAAGAATCATAAGTTACACATAACTGTCAGTGAAGCACAGTCTACTTGGAGGGACATAAATGAACAGTGAGGGGTGAGACTCTATTGGAGCAGCTGTGAGACCTGATAACAGTCTACATCACACTGGCCTGGGAGAGGGGGCGAGAGGAAAATGCTAGCACGGTCCCTGGTGGGGATGGTCTCATGGCCCAGGAAAGATCAGCTGTGGGAAGGAGCATGTACTAGTCATTTTCTCACTGTGGAGACACTACTCAACACCCACAACTGGAAGGAACGGTTCCAAGAAAGCAATAGCATGGCAGAAGGGTCAGGTGGAGGATGCCTGCATCACGGTGGACAGGAAGCAGAGAGACAGGAAGCAGAGAGAAGGGCAGAGCTGCAAAGGGAGAAAAACCCTTCACGACCACACTCCCAGCACGGCCTCCTCCCACTTGACCCCCACTTCCAACAAGTCAGTTCCAACGTTCTCATGATCTGCTCTTCTTCCAAAAACCTTACCTATGAGTACCAAATCTCTGGGGCAGTATTTAGGTATACATCACAACAGAGCACAAGGCTTTCCCACTGTGTCCTGTGTGTGGATGGTTGCTTACAAACTCTAAACACCACCAACAAAAGCACGAAAGGCAAGAAAGTAGGGCCAGTGGGCAAAGACCTGTGTGTGGAGTGGGGAGGAGACGCAGCGTTCCAGGACAGGAGGGCATCCCGGCAGACCTGCCCAGAAGGTACAGTAGAGAGCAGGACACTGCTTAGAATGGAAATACCTGGTACAGACCCTACACTACCCAGCCTGCTGCAGGGACATAGGAACATACAATAGAGGCTGATCTATGGTCCTGCCAATAATATAGGGGAAATACTACAACTTCCAACCTGCTAGGCGTCTGAAACACTGAGCTTATGCTTAACAGTAACGTCTTGGTTACTTTTCTCTCAATGCCGAGACAAAATACCCTACACACCAAATTAAGGCAGGGAAGGTTTATTTAGCTCAATTTCTAGAGGTTTTAATCCATAACCAGCTGGCTCCAAAGCAAAGTGGCATGGCCGAGGGGCAAGAGCTCCTGGCAGTAAAGACAGCAAAAGCAGCAACAGCAAGGGTGGGGGCAGGGAGCAAGCCTCATTTGCACCCTGGGGCAGGTGTGAAGCTCACACCAACTCTCTGCCCTCCTTGCACAGGCTCAGGATGTTTACAAAGTGAGGGCCCCAGCCCCCTGCTGTGCCACTTAGTTAAACTTCTCACTTCTCAAGTTGGCACAATGTGGCAACCATTGGAGCAGCCCCCTAGCGTGTGTGTACACAGCGGCCACAGGGCATATTCCCTATACCCTAAGATAGGGAACTGCTGAATTACTTAGTGAAGATCCTAGACTTCTCAAGTTGGCACAATGAATCAAGTGTAACAAGCACAAAGAATTTATTAACAGAAAAGTAGCTCCGAAGAGAGACAGAATGGGGCCCAGAAAGTGGGTGGGCCACCTACCCTTGAGAACAGGATGTTTTATAGCTAACTAATAAGATTACAAGTATAGCCACTTAGGTAATATTGATCCAATGGGAGAGCAAAAGGTGGGTGTGAGGTGGGACAAAACCATGACCATGATTAAATGGGGACTGGATAAGGAAGCCAGTCATGGAGTGTGGGGGACCACCTGAGCAGCTCTCCTTGAAAGAAGAGTGACTGTCTCCATTTTGACTGAGTCTGATCCTATTTCCTCATATTGTTATGTATAGAGCTGGCTAGGACTTCTGTTTATCCTTCAATTGGCCTTTAGCAATGTGTATTGGTCTAGCTGTGGTGCTGGTGATAGTCTTTGAAGGTGGCATGTGTGTTTCCCTGGTAAACCTGCTGCTCCTTAATGTGAGCCTGGTGGAGACAGGATGGTAGAGCTAATGCTCCGCGCTGCCAGCTGGGATCAAGCCTTGAGACAGAGGCTATGACTTCCTGGGGCTTGAAAGACTACATCAAAGCTGAAGCCCTAGACTTCCCAAAACATTAAATACTATATAATGCAGATTACTCTCTCTGCATATCCTCTCTGCATATGGCAGAGGTAAATGTAGGCCCCCCACCTAGCTCAGCTCACAGTAGTCACCTACTTCCCACAATTCTCAATC
>PVKA01047047.1:0-14557 GCA_004027165.1 Ctenomys sociabilis | reverse complement strand
TAACAAAGAGCTGTCTTAATTGTAATTATTTATTTATATATTTGATACTGGGTCTTGCTACGCAGCTCAGACTCATAGAGATCCTCCTGTCTTAGCCTCCCCAGTACTGAAAAATCAGGTGTGTGCCACCAAGCACAGTTTTGGAGCTGGCTCAGCATGAGGTAACAGGGATTGAACTCAGCTCCTTCAGCTTGCCAAGTAGGCACTTAGACCGCTGAGCTATCTCCCCAGCCCAAAACTGTTCTAATTTAAAAACAGGTAAGCTCTAATTCAAACTAACCAAACTAAAAGCAGAACACATCGCAGATGGTTATAGATAGCTGTCCTCTTACCTCAATCCGTTTACCAAAATGTTTCTTCCTGAACCTGGAACACATAATTAAGTAACACATAATTTATATAGAAATAGTTCTGACAAAATATTGCCACCCAGGCATTTGAATGTCTTTAATAGGAATGCAGGCTTTGAAGGTGGCATGACACTGAAGGCTACCTCCCTACTAAGAGAAACTACCAAAGTTTACCAACAAGATGCTGATATGACTTCTCACAGATCTGTCCCTCTGTCACAATGCTGGTTATAGTGAGGTGGAAAAACAGCAGTGCTCCAGTTAGCAGTTTATAATTAATAATCTATATGCTGAAATCCCCAATTAATGAAAAAGAACTGTGACTCAGCATTCAGAGGTTAGTCTTTTTAATGAGAGTTACTGAAATGAAATTTAATTCAATTTAAAGATACTATTCAAATTTGTGATAGTGACAGTAGTGGCAGTAGAAGAAGCAGCATTTAGAAACTTAATGTATGCTCAGTATTGCCCAGTTTTACATTTTTATTTACCTAATCCTCAACAAATCCAAATCATCCCCATGAGGCAACCGCAGAGCCCACAGCGTCCTGCCTTCCGAGCGTTGGGCCTGTGCAGGACCCAGGCGAACAGCACGCAAGGGGCTGAGAGGCTTACGACAGTCTCAGTCAGAGACCGGGAGGGAAACAGACTCTTCATCATATTCTTCCTTCACCTAAACGACTGTCAGTGCTGAAAGGTCAGAAAGTCAGTAGTTTACGCCCCCTCTCCTCATCAGAACTGCCCTGTAAGACACCAGTTCAAGCTCGTATGTGCAGAGGACATCACTTTATAGGTGGCTGGCTAAAGTCACCTTTCCATAGGCTGAAAATTTCTAGACAAATTAATCAGCATCTTCCAATTTCAAAATATCTGGTTGAAAAAATCTCTATAAAGATAGATGTATACATATGTAAATATAAAATGCACATAGGGCTGGCCAAATAGCTCAGCAGATTAAAGTGCCTGCCAGCAGGCACAGGGCCGGGGAATTGGATCCCTGGGCCTGCTGTGCTGGCCACACCCCTGGGGCACACCATGACAGCAATTGAGACGGGGCATGGTGGAACCCGTCTGTAATCCCAGCTCTTGGGAGGCTGTAAACAGGCAGATCATCTGAGTCTGCTCTAGTGGTGAGACCCTGAACACGCCATAGACGCTTTCCTAAAATAAATAAGAGTAAGTAAATAAATAAATAAAATAAAATGCATAAATATTTACATATACATATTGTGGGTACAGATATTTTCTTTTATATATGTGTTTATATACCCACTCATATAAGGTAGCTCTAAATTATTTTTTTCTTTAAAAACAACATATTTGTACATCAAAACATGCATATATAAACATGATGAAATTTTGCATTTACGTACTTACAAACCCAGATAAAAAGACTATGAAATTCTATGGACCTGGGCCAGCCTGATAGCTTAGCAGACTAAAGCACCTACTTAGGCAGAGCACAGAGGCCGAGGTTTAAGCCCACGGCGTGCACTAAGACCGTGACTGAGACTGGGTATGGTGGTGCGCACCTGTAATCCCGGACTTGGAAGACTGAAAACAGGAGAATCACTATGAACCTGATCTATGTAGTGAGACCTGTGGACCCTGTAGACCTTGTCTACAGAAAAAGAAAAAAAAAAATTCTGTGAACCTAGCAATCACACACTGATATGGGGGGAAGTAGTTAAACCTTAAAGCTCAGGGTTTTTTTGTTTTAATATTATTTTATATAATATCTATCTTATTTCATACTGTATATTTATACTAGGAATTTCCACTACTTTTGCTCTTCCCCAGGTAATTACAATTCTTTATTTTTCCTCTTCTTTCCATAAGTCCATCATCATCTTATCCACTATATTTAGTTTAGTTTAGTTAGTTAAACATGGAAAGCAGCAAGCTTGCTGCACTCCAGCTATATACAATCTGATTTTATTTTCATTTTAACTGCCGATGCTCTGAATACTTCATGGCTTCATAATGGCTTTCTACATGAAAAGTTGTGATTCAAGATGCCTAAAAGTTGCCAAAGACAATCAAATTCTATTTTTACATGAGAGACGTCTTCTAAAAATTTTAAATTGAAGCCTTATAGTAATAGCATATGTGTCAAGACCACATCAAAATCTGAATTTTATATTGTTTCATATTATTTAATGAGGTCGTTTTGTAGATGTAGCAAGAAAGCTGGCTTGTGTCCCGATTCCTGGTGGAGAACCAGTGAATACAGCAGAAGTCCACATTTAATGGACTGAGTTGACTTTGCACTGGAATTTTAAGTAGTTTTATTTTAATGCGGTTACATTCTCTATATTAAACAAATACGAATGTTTTCACTTACAAAAAAGACAGTGCTTTATCTTATTACCCAAACTGTTAGCTTTGCATTCTAGAGATATTTTCCTTTCTTCCCTACTGGAGGAAAAACAGTTACAACAGTACGCATGGGATGGATCCTGAGCTGCAGTCCAAGTGTCCACGAGCCAGGGAGGCAGGGATGAGACAGAGAGGCTGCCTGGTGAACTGCTAAATGGGGATGCATTGATCTCTCCATGTACCTCTGGGAGAAATGGTGGCAGAAATGACAGACAGAGCTGGGTCAGGTGGACATCTCCTTACCTGATGGCCAAAGCCTTCCCCCACAGCAGTAGGGGTGTTTATTTAAATTCTTGCAAAGTTAGCATCAGGAAACACAAGGTTGTCTAGTGGCATGAAAATGATCCAGGCAGGATGCTCTTTCAAGCCCGAGGTAGCGTGATCGCTTCAGGCACTGTGGCCTTGTTCCAACCTCACGTATATGACCAATTTCCAGTTTCAACCACTCCCAACACTGGTATGCATACAGGTCTGGACAACATTTGTGCCAGTGTTCAGGGTAAGACATCAGTATATCAATTACATGGGTCAGAGCTTTCTCTGACCTAACGAAATGTAAAGGAAGTATAGAAGTCAATATTTGCATTTGACATCTCTCACTTTTTCATGTTAGTGATGTAATTCAAATCATTTTTAAAAGCACTCTATGAGCCCCCCCCCAAAAAAAAAATATATATATATATGAATAGGCCTAAGTTAGCCTGAAGAGTTCAGGCAGGGTCCTCCAGTTTAGGGAACAACTTCAAGATGTTATTTCCAACCCCTGCCTCTCTGCCTAATTCTGCCTTGTCCTAACCATTCATTTTTTTATTTTTTATTTTTCTGTTTTACATGTGGTCTTAAATATGGAAAGCATTAGAAGAAATGCTGAAAGAGCTAAGATTATTCTACTGTGACTGCTTCTAAAATACTAACTAGCATACATGGGGCTAAATCATGGACGCATGTGTGTATGTACATCAATTAGCATGCGTATGCAGATGGTTTCTTATTTGCCAACTGAGAAAGTGCAAACACACTTTCCCAGAAAGTATAGAAAACTTTGCCAAGTAGACATGAGCACATCAAGGTTCAAGAGTTGTGGCTTCTGATACCGTTCTTCAGTAAAAAGAATAAAGGCTCTTTTGAAAAATGGCCTGTTCTAAGACTAGGCTGGAAAATATATATTTAAAAATTTAAGGAAGCAAGAACTTGCAAAGCAAAACAAAAACGACATGATAGATTACACCAAGGAGACATAGGGGCCAACCTAAAGAGCTTCCATTGGTCACAACAGTGACAACTGGAGCAACAAAATAAGCAAGCTGATCTCTTGAACTGTGACCAGAACTATAATTAATATTTGGGAGTCCACACTGGTAAGAAATAAATGGGCAAATCTCCTGTGCAGAATTGCACATAATTCAAGGGATAGTCCAGCCTCAGGGAAATAGAAGCCAATTCTCCACTCTGTACATGCGGGCTGCCCATATCAACTTAGCCTAAGAGTACAGTCTGAGTAAGGAGAGAAGGAGTGGATGACAGTGAAGGCCACCAGTGAGCCCTATCATGGGCAGGGCCCATCGTCACTGCTGAGAAGTCATGCTGACGATTGAAAATGGTTCCATGCTCAAGAGGGATATTCCCAAACCCTTGTAATCCCAGACTAATCAGGAAAAAATTATGCACAACTTAGTTGAGCAACATTCTACAAAGTGCCTAGCCAATACTCTTCAAAGGGTCAAGCTCATTTGCAAGAAGGAAACTCAAGAAAGTGGACCCAACCAAGAGGAGCCTAAAGACATACATCAACCAATGGAGTAGGGTATCCTGCAGGGGGTCCTGGAATAGAGGGAGGTTACTAGAGAAAAACTAAAGAAACTAGAACCAGGAAGAAGTATTAATTCAACAATAAAGAAATCAACCTAGGTTCATTAGTTGCAGATTTAAAATACTTCACAAGGTGAAATTGGGTCTGGAGTATTTGCGAGCCCTCTTTCAAACTCTATCATTTTTCAATGAATCTGAAAATTCTAAATTTAAAAAAATATTTTTAAAAGATGATCAAATATTAAAGCATGTTCAAAACACAATTAGTCAGGACTGAATTACTGTTTCATTGCAAAAATATAGGATAAAAATGGACATCTAAGTTTAAAAATTAATTTATGTAAAAAAAATCTCAATTTAACTCATATACGTAAGCCGTGAAATGACACAGAGAAAGAGGAAAATTTCCCAGTCCTTTTAAAACAAAGAACATGGCCAAGGGATCCTACATGGCAGAATAGAGAAAGCACCACACTGGGGCTACTCAGGGGAAAAAAATCAACAGAAAACACAGGTAAACTGGAAGAAAGAGAAAGATACAAATCCTGAAATAAAAATCAACCTGAAATAAGAGGTTGAACAAACAAAAGACAGACATAGGACTTCATAATGGTTAAGCATCCTGTGCACTGCCTGTGGGAATGCTGCCTATATGTGGACAATGAACCCCCATTCTGGGAAGTTCCCCCCCAAAAAACTGATGGGAACAATAGCATGCAAACCCAAGCTACACAGGATAGATTTGGGCTCTAAGGCCCCTTGCCTCTTTTGCTTTCTCCCATAGGATGCTGCAGCCTGGCAGCAAGTTTCAGTAGCACACACAGGGTGAGTGGCTGGGAAGCTGTTCCTTTCAGGATGAACACCTGATGCTTTTTTCTTATTGCTGTGCATATAGCAGCTAACTGGGACCTCTAGCAACAGGGTTAGGGACCTTAGGGCAGGCAGTGATAGGAGTGAGCAGAACAACACAACCCCTCCTGCCCTGCAACCAGAAGAAGGGGCAAGGACAAGGATGTGGGGTACAAGCAGCAGTACAATGAGTGGGCGGGCAGCATTCCCCACCGGAGAGAGGATGGGGAACACCTGCAGACTCTGGCTGATTCCACACTGGCAGCTGGGCAGAAAGTCCCCCACCCTACAACAGGGGTGTGAAGTGAAAGCGAGAAAGTGAAAGTGAAAAAGCTATGCAAGGACCAGGAAGGACTGAATGGATGGATGCAAGACTGGGAACGGCCTCAAGCTATCTGTGTCTGAGGGCAACACAGCAACTGGGAGAGGAGCAGAGAGATGAACAAGGCAAAAATTCAAGGGCAGACCACCGTGGGACACACAGAAGTGGCTTGCTCAAGACTGGCCCCAGGCCCACATCCAGAGGCCAAGATCAGCCCCTCGTGCAGCACTAATCCTCTTGCAGACTTGGTGGGGTCACCTACTGCAGCTCTGGGTTCTGAATTGGCTGTGCGCACAGAACTGTGACACCAGAGGACATCCATTGTTGTTTTCCCTTAGTTTGTTTCATTTTCCTTTTCCTGTTCCCCCCTTTTGCTTAAGTTTGTATTTAATTGCTTGCTTTGTTGTGTTCATCATTTTTCTCTTTCTTTGAGTATCCTTGAGTTATTCCTATTTTTCTGTGAGTGAACCTTCCTCTAGTCTCTCTGGTCTGCCTTCATATTCTTCTGCTTTCTCCTTCATTCATTCTCTGTTACGCTCCTCTCTAGTTTCCAAAGCTTAGCTGATCATTCTTTTCTTTTCAGCCTTGCTTATCCTATATTTTTGTGCATTTGTCTTTCTGTTTTGTCCCCATCCTTCTTAAATTTCCCTTCCTACAGGATAAAATCACTCCATGAAGAGAAAACTCATTGGATATGAGCTTCTGGCTTATGCTGGGCACTGTTATATAGCTGTAGATCTTGGTCTTATGTTCAAAGGTAACAAATTAATGGTTATAACTCTTCATCAGGCTATGCTTGATGCTATTCTTAATGCTAAATAAACTACATAGTCAGGATGCCATATTCTTTGTAATCAATTGTTCTCTCTCGTGTGACAACACTGTAATTATCTGGCATCATAGCCATCACCACAGTCCAGCACCAAAGGGTGCTAAGCCAAACAGTAGCAATTTCTAATCCCTAATAATTTGTGGAGGTAGGGTACTGGGACAGACACAAAGACCAAGGAGGAGCTACACCTGGAACGTGTCTGTGAGGAGTAGTCATTGCCCAGAGAAGCCTCAATACAGGTGATAACGCTGCATGCCATAAGAAATTTATAATCATCAACATTTAAGACTCTAAATAGGAATTGACATGTCATAGAAGCAAAATGCAACCCCAGACCTCCAGCCCACCCAGAACAAGTCCAGAGGAAATCAGGAGCCACCCACCTGAATTTTCTGAAATACTAGCAAAACAAGTTACAAAAAAATAGATGAATAAGGATATAAAGAAAAACAAATTAAAAATAAAATATCCAAGATTAAAAAGAGAGATTTTTCTTGTGGTACCAGGGATTAAACTCAGAACCTTGCATTTGCCAGCCAGGTGCTTATACCTACCCAGAACTCTCAGGTTAAAAAAAGAGATGATAATCAAGATGAAGGAACTAAGGACTCAGTAAATCTAGAGTACCCAAACAAAAGATGAGCTTCAGAAAACTGTGAAAACCATGAATTCTCAACATAGGAATGAAATGGAACCCGTGACACATATTCAAACAAATGTCCAGGAGATCAAAATTCCACTGAAAACATGTGCAGCCAATTGAAGTAATGCAAGAATAGAATATCGGGTCTAGAAGACAAAGATTGCTCTCAATTCTTTTGGAAAAATATCCAGCAGGAGAAGAGCTGGTTTGAATGGGCACTTTCAATCTCCACACTGACTTCCATAGTGGTTATGCCAGTCTAAATTCCCATCAACAGTAGAAAAGGGTTCCTTTTCCACACAGACCCTCTGGTATTGTATTGGTTGGCTTGCTGATGACAGCCATTCTTTGTGGGCTGCGATGGAATCTCCGTGTTGTTTTATTATACATTTCTCAAATGACCAATGATATTGAACATTTTTTCATATATTTATTTCCACTTATATTTCATCTGAAAAGTTTTTATTGGTAAAGAGATGAACTAGAGACCATACTTATAAATGAAATACATCGGTCTTATGTGTGCAAATATTATGTTTTTTTCCCAGTGTGAGAAACTGAAAGAATAAATAAAATCCAGAAAGCACAATAGATATTTTTGTACTTATTGCATAATAAGTACACAAGAAGCAGCTCAAAAGGAAAGAACAGTGGGGATGGGAGAAAGGAAAAAGAAAGAAGCTATATAAAACAGCTAAGGTTAACTATACCACTTATTTCTGTTAACTCATTGAAAGGAACAGTTAGCGCTTATATTATTTGATAAATTTTGTGTGTTCATTTTCAGTAATCTGAGCAACTACTTTGAAGGTAACAATATGCAATATAACCAATATTGTTAATTTCCTATCATCTTGTTTTGAAATTCCGTACCACTTCTATTTTTTGTGTATGTGTGTGTTTGTGGTTCTCTTTAACATAAGAAAAGACACTAACATGGTTAATGATAACCAAAAAAAGATTTCTTAAAAATAGTGAGGGGGGGAATATGAAAAGCAATATAATGGGTGCAAGCTAATCCAAAGAAGAAAACACAAGATTAATTGGACTCAATAAGGAAGCAGTAGACAGCACAAATACCATAAAAAAATCTGCTACTAAAGTAATGGCAGAAAACTTCCCAAGCACAGAAAAAAATTTAACATACAGAGGGTGAGGCCTATAGAATGCCAGTTAGCCATGGCCAAAATAAATTCCATTAAGGCATATAATAACCAAGATTACAGAAATTCAACACAAGAAAAGAATTTGTTTAAAAAAGAATCAAATGACCGATAAAGGAAAGTGTGTCAGGACCATGGAAAACTTAATCCTCAAATCTAGAAGAGTTTGGAGCAACATATTTCCATTACAGAGAAAAAAACAACCTCCAGCCCAGACTGATGTATCCTGCAAAACTGTCTTGCAAAAACAAAGGAGAAATAAGATGCTTATATGATAAAGAACAAGTGAAGAAATTCATGACCACAAACAAGCTTTTCAAAATGTTCTGAAGGCTATATTAAAAAAAAGGTATTGAAGGCCACAACTTCAAAAACATCAATAGAAATGAGCCACCAGGAGAGGCAAGAAATTAGAGGAGAAAAACAGAAAAGCAATAATAGTAAAACAATATAACAAATATAAGTTAATACATATCAGCTATAACCATGAACATAAATGGTCTCAGTTTACCAATGAAAAGAGACTAGCAGAATGGATGAAAATCCAACAACATGCTGAATGAAAGAAACATATTTAACTCAAAAAGAAATTTATTGGGCCGATGAGGTAGCTCAGCAGATTAAAACACCTGCTCAGGCAAGCTTAGGCAAACACAGGGATCATGGTTCAATCCCTGGCACCACATGCACCCCAGCCCTGCTGTCAGGGCAGGCTGAGCTGACCATCAAAATACATACCTACATACATACATACATACACACATACATACATACACAGAAAGGATAATCAAAAACATAAATTTATAGACATGGTCAAAAGATGGAAACCTGTATTTTATGTGATAGGAACCCAGAAAAAAGCAGGAGTAGTTATTCTATTTGAAAACAAAGTGAACTTCAAGCCAAGACTGTTCAAAAGAGGCAAAGGTCACTACATACTTGTTAAGGGAAAACTTCAAGAGGAAGAGACAACAAAGATAAATATATGTGCACCAAGTCAGGTGCATTCAAATATATAGAACATGTATTAATAGCTATGAAATCAGATAGGCACTAACTCAATGTTAACTGGGGCCTTAATACCCTACTCTCATACATAGACAGATCAAAGACAAAAAAAAATCAATAAAAACGCATCAAAACTGAACCAAACTTGTGAACAAATGGACTTGGCAGTAGAAGACTACAGTCTTCTACTACAGTGTTCTGCCCCACATTAGTACACACATTCTTCTCCACACCTGGAACTCCCCCAAGTAGACCACATACTAGCCCATAGGATGCACTAAAATAAATGTGAAGGAACTGAAATTATCCCAAGCATATTAATAGATCAAAGTGAAATGAAATTGGAGGTCCATGGCAAAACAAATCACAAAAACTTGATTTTCATGACCCATGAAAATTAATTTACACTCTCCTGAACAATCAATAAATCACAAATAAAATTAAAGAAATTAGGTAGTTTCTATAATTAAATGATAATGCCAGTACAGTATACTCAAACTTACATTTTATATTTAACTTTTTAGTAAAATTAAAAGGGAAGCAACACTCTTAAACTTATTCTTGAAATTCAATATTACCCTCATACCAAAACCAGAGAAGGATCCAACCAAAAAAGAAAACTGTAAGCCAAGCCAGTCTCCCTAATGAGCATGCATGCAAAATCATCATAATACAAACAAACAGAATGCAAGAACTCAACAAGAAAGAAGTACTGAAAGGAAAATGTATAACCCTGAACTCTCAAATGATGAAAACAGAGCAAGCACAAATAAACAACCTAGTGGTGAACCTCAAACCTCTTAAAAAAAAAAAAAAAAAAAAGCTAACTTGGAAAGATTAAATAGAGTTAATGAACCTTTAGTCAACCTTATCAAAAAAATGAAAGAAAAGACTTGAACCTATGCAATTAAGAATGAAAAGCATGAAATCGCAACAGAGACTGCAGAAATCTGGAAGATCACCAGTATCTACTTTGAGAACCTGTATTCTAATAATATGGAAAACATGGACAGATTCCTAGACACATGAATGATCAAAGCTGAAATACTAATAACATACCTCACAAAAATGGAGAAAAGAATCTTAAAATTTATTTCACACCAAAAGAGAACTACAGTCCAAAAACTAATTCTGGGACAATAAGGCAGGGCAGGAGGCATCACAATTCCTGACCTTAAATTATACCACAAAGCTACTGTGATAAAAACAGCATCATCCTGGCAAAAAGACCTGCAAATCAGTTGAAAAGGCTAGAAGATGCAGAAACAACTGCAAACATACTAAACAACTTTATGCACCAGAAAGGGGCTAAATACTTTTACTGGAAGAAAGATAGCTTCTTTAATAAATGGTGCTGGAAAAACTGGGCTTCCGTATACTGAAGATTAAAACTAAACTGACATTTCTCACTATGCACTAAAGTAAAATAAAAATGATCAAGGACTTAAATATTAAAACAGAAACACTAAGTCTACTAAAAGAAAGAATATGTAGAATTCTTGAAGACATAGATGTAGCAAAAACTTTATGAACAAAACAAAAGCAAAATCACACAGGAAATATTACACAGCATCAACAACAGGAATATCATCTTCCCAAAAGCTTTTTCACCACAAAAATATCAGCAATAGAGTGAAGAAGCAACCTACAGAGTAAGCAAGTTGTTTGCTAGCTGTTCCTCAGTCAAGGAACTAATATCTAGAATATATAAAGAAATCAACACAATCAGACCACACAAGTCTGAATACCAACAACAACAACAACAAAAAAAAAAAAAACAGACATCTGAAATGAATAGAAACTACTCAGTTGGAGTAGTTGGCAAACAGATACATGAAAAACATGTTTAACATCACTGGTCATTTGAATGATGCAAATTAAAATTATGATGAGATCCCATCTCACTCAAGAAAGGATGTCAATTATTGAGAAATCCACTAAGAACAAATTTTGGAAAGACAGTGAGGAAAAATGAACCCTTCTCTTCTGTTGATAGGAGTTCAGACTGGTGCAACCCGTGAGGAAATCAGTGGAGAGATTCCTCAGAAAGCTAAAAGTAGAGATTCTGTTTGACCCAGTTTTTCCCCTTCTTAGTTTCATCCCAAAAGAATTAAAAATATCATATCACAGCAATATAAGCACAGCCATCTTTATGGCAGCATAGTTTTTCATAGTTAAGCCTTGGAAATAGCCAGGTGCCCATCAGTCAATGACTGGACAAAGAAGATAAGGTTTCATAAACAACAGTCACTGCTCAGCCACTTAGAAGCATAAACTTGAGACATGCCTAGCTCAGTGGATGCACTTTGAGACCATACTTCATGTGGAATAATCAAACGTGTGTGCAAATATCCAGTTGTTCCTCAGATGTGAGAAAATGAAAGTGTAAAAATGGACCAAAATATACACTAATATTGTGCAATAGGAATAAAATGCTCAAAGGAGAACAGGAAAGGAAGAAAGTAAACAACAACAACAACAAGAAAAGAAATAAAAATGGAAACTTTGGTGAATTAAGATGCCGGTAGGAGGCATCAGTAATAGGGTTACAGGTCTCCAGCAGCAGCAATATGGGTCATATATAAAGTATTTCTGTGAGGCAGTTTTCATATGCTGTCTGGTAAATGTTCATGATCACTAGAAGCAGGAATTATTTGCCTATTTGGCAACTTTCCAAGTAAAAGGATTGGGGATCTTAGAGGCAAATTATTTCCCAGTTAGTGAAGAGTCCATTTGCAGAGACTTTCCTATGTGACCACAGAAGACAGTGTTCCTCCTAACTCTTTAACCAAAGACTATGTAAGGGATACAGAGTGGACTCCTACTCTGTCAGAGATGATGACTAAAGATCTCTCACATTCAGCACATGGTCACAGGGGTCAACGGTGAAAGCAAACCTCCGTGTTGGCACACTCTCCTTGCGCAACTTCTGTTTGGTTCTACAGCAAAAGCTGAAAGGCACTGCCAAATTTCCTCTGGATTCTTTGATTGTATTCTGGCCTACAAATAAAGCTGACTGTTCAGTTAATTAGACCCAAGGACATTACTGAGTTTATTACTGAAGCCACCTCTTTTACATTTGGATAAATTTCCCCATATAATTCAACTGCTTAGGTTCATAATTAAATTTATAACAAGGATCAAAGACAAAAGCAAACTTTATAAGACTTTAGAAAAAAAATGAGATTTTTAAAATAAAAGTCATTTTACAAATACTCTTAAATTCCTTTCTGGAATCCATTACATTCATTCTAAGAGTTAATATAAATTTCATGTAAGTAAGAGCTAGGTTTTCCTGTATTCTATGTTAATATTGCAAAGACTGCATAGATTTTATAGGCTATAAGGGAAATGTGTATAGCCTATTATAAAATATTTAAGTTGAAACTATATATTTTGATGTCACAATTGAAATTAATTTTACAAAAACATTTACGAAATACTTTCTAGTTTACTCTTCAAACCACATATATTCAAATAACCATAAACCCCAGAATCCTCATTTCTTCTTCTGATAAATGTTTCACAATTATGATATATGTAATATAAACTAATATTTTCCACACTGAAATTTGATTACCATAATTATAAATTTTTCTCATTTATGTACAGCTCAAATTGTGTTTTCCATATTTTAAGTTGAATTTTCCATTTTTAAACTTTCATTCTAAGTAACCTCATATTTAATAAACTACAAAGCATTCCTTACTTCAAAAATAAATGTATATGTTTAAAACATCAAATACCTGAAATTATTTTAAGCACAACTCAAAAATAATCCTTTGTACTTGGAGAAATATTCTCATGTAATCTCATTAAGTCACAGAATTTCAGAATGTAGGTAAGTTTGTGTTTGGGGGATTTTTTTTTTTGAGACAGGGTCTTGATACATAGCCCAAGGCTTGGCCGGAACCCACTGTGATCCTCCGACAGTACCAAAGTGGACTATAGGTGCGAACCCAACTTTCTTTTTCTATAAATTATAATGTTACCTAGTACCATGAGAATCATAGGCAGATCGTAAATGGAGATGCAAAAGATCCCATAAAAATAACCCTTTAAATCTGTACTGAGAATATGTTTTCAACACCACTTTATAACTATGCATTTATTTATATGAATGTACTATACACAGGATAAATAAGTATATTTATTAGCCATTCACTAAAAGATAGCATCAAGTTAATGGCTATTATTATATCAAAGTTATTATCATTAAAAGACAGCCATGAAGGAATTATAACTTTGTATCATTATTGCATCTTTTTAACTTCCGAAGCACCTGCCCCACATTTATGCCCATATGCAGTCCATAAGAAACCTCTGTGCACACTTTACCTGAGTTATTCACCCTTTCTGTTCCCTTTCAGTGCCACAGATTACTTGCTATTCCATTACCCTGAAATCTGTTTTAAAAGTAGCTACTAAAACTGTCTTCCTAAGTAGCACTTGGCCCTGAGCATCAATAGTATTTTTTCTACTGGGATTATAAAACAAAATAGAAATTATCCTGCTATCAAATGGCATACACTCTTGATTGGAGATCCCAGCACACACATGAAGCATTGAAACAAATCTACACCTTTAGGTGGCATGAAGAAAAGTGAGTCAGGTAAAGAAAAAGGTGTGTGGAGGCTTAGCCAACTTAAAAAGAGAAACAGCAACACTACATACAAAGCAGGTCTTTAGCACTTGAAAAAGGAGTAAGATAGAACTGGACTTTAGAAAAGAATGAGGACATGATGAAAAATGTCCTACATGTGGCATGTTATAGGTATTATGTGTTTCTTCTTTAAAAAACAAATCAGGCCAGACACCAAATTTGTAAAGAATTTGACAGAGTAGTGAAGATTAATAGATCAGGGATCACCAGGGCAGCATTCGCATTCCAATCTGCTTCTCAGATCCCTAAGAGAGGACAGCAACCTAACGATCCTAGTCATCATCTGTAACCCAGATGGCTGTGCAAAGACCTGTGGGCGTGCAGAGGCATTCTTCCCTGCAAGAAACCACATCCTGGGGCCAAGGAGATGGCTCAGTGGAATAAGCATTTCCCTGGCAAGCGCAAGGGCCTGAGTTCAATCCCTGGTTCCAAGAAAGAAAGAAAGAAAGAAAGAAAGAAAGAAAGAAAGAAAGAAAGAAAGAAAGAAAGAAAGAAAGAAAGAAAGAAAGAAAGAAAGAAAGAAAGAAAGAAAGAAAGAA
>PVKA01047046.1:0-14551 GCA_004027165.1 Ctenomys sociabilis | reverse complement strand
TTTTTTTTTTTTTTTTTTTTTTTTTTTTTTTTTTTTTTTTTTTTTTTGTCTTTTTGAGACAGGGTCTCACTATGCAGTTCAGGCTGGCCTTAAGCTCACTGTGTAGCTCAGGCTGGTCTCGAACTCACAACAATCCTCCTGCCTCAGCCTCCCGAGTGCTGGGATTACAGGCTTGCGCCACCACGCCCGGCAAATTCTCCACTTTTTAAGTACTGTACTATCTTCTATAATTCATTATATTATTTATTTTCTTCACAGTGCTTTATATTTCATAATTAATCTTTTTTTAATGGTTAACTCTTCCTTGAACATTATCAAATACTTAAGTGTCTATTTAATAAATACTCTAAGTTGCTTAAAATAAGAAGCACTACTTTTGGTCTATCCAGAACGATTTTAACTAATATACATATATATCACTTGTCCCTAATCTAAGTATGTTTAAAAAACACACAGTTGAGTCTTCTTTTGTAATCAAACTGAAAATCTTGTTTTTAAAAAATAAATGTAATAAAAATTTATCTTTTAAAATCCACCTATTTCAAAGTTTACAATTACACTTGTAAATGACTTGAGGATCATAGGTCGTGGCATAAGCAAGCAATTATAACAGAAAAGTTTAAATATACATATTAAAAAACTCCTCCATTTCAAAACTCATGAGCTACCTTTAAATATATAGCTTCAAATGCTTATATTAAGACATAAGGGCTTAGTTGGCTGTGTTGGTGCACACCTTTAATCCCAGCACCTGGGAGGCTGGGGAAGGAGGATTACTGCAAGTTTGAGACCCACCTGGGCTAAAAGTGAGCTCAAGGCCAGCCTGAACTACACAGCAAGACCTCATCTCAGAAAGACAAAAAGAAAAAGAGAAAGAGAAGGAAAAAAGGAAACAATGAAAGGCAGTCTTAATATATTAAGAAATAAGCCGGGGGGGGGGGGTATAAATCAGAGACAATATGTGCTCAGAATGTACAACACCCTGGAATTTGATCCTCAGCACCAAAATCAAACAAAACCCAATAATTGATACACATATAAAAAAATCATTAAAGAAAAACTAGAAGAGAATTTTTTTTATACTGAAAACAAAAACTGAAAGTGATATTTGAAAAAAATCTTAAAAGCATTCAAGAGCTGACAAGATGGCAAAGGAATTATTAGCCCAAAATCTATGAGAACTCGAGAATCACAAAGTCATCAGTGGCACAATAAAGCTGTTTTTGTCCTGCAGACCTCTAACTGACACACTTTAATTGAACTTGGATGGGCTCTTGGAGAACAGATGTCTAGCTCAGCCCCCGCCAGGGCAATCTAGTCTTCTGCATATAAAGTTGTACTCCTCTGCCCCAGTTTCACTCTCAGGAAGCAAAGTAGAAATTAATCCATTCTAAGCTGCCTTCCTACTGCTGAACAGAACAAGTGCTCCTATTAGGTGTGAGCATTGCTAGGCCCCTATATATATCTGCAACCCAAATTCACTTCATTTGGTGGTCTAAAATACCTCAATTGCTAGTTATTCCTGAAACAGAAGACTAATATCTGGAATATTAAGAAATTCAAGATTGCCCCTGAAAATAAAAGACACAATTAAAAACAGATGACTGAAGTGAACAGACATTCTCAGAGGTACAACTAGCCAATGAACATATGAAGAAATGCAAATTAAAACATAAGTTTCCATCTTACCCAAGAAAGAATGGCCATCAAGAAATCAAGTAGTAATAAATCATAGCAAGGCTGAAAAAACCAAAGCTATCTTCTCAAGTGTTAAAAACATATCACAGTGATACATGCATATCCATGATTAAAGAAGCACAATTCACAATGCCTACATCTTGGAAAGAGCTTATATATGCATCAACAAATGCATGGATAAAGAAATGTAGTATTTACACACAATGGAATAGTACTCTGCCATAAAGAAAAATAAACTTCAGATCCTTGTAAGAAAATGGATGCACTTTGAGAACATAAAGTTCAGTGAAATAAATGAGAAACATAAGCTTAAGTATTTCCTGGTTTCTCTTACATGAGAAAGCCAAAGTACAAAGGGCAAAATGGAAGATAGCTAATGTAAAGTAGAGGGGACAGATCTTTTTCAAAGGGCAAGGAGGTCAAGAGATGGAGAGGGCAGGGAACAATAAGGGAGAGATGGGATGGGGTAAAAAAAGGGAGCTGAGATGAGTTAGTACACGTACTAACTCCAAACAAGGCATGATAGTAATATATTTAAAAAACTGAGAATAGCTGAAGGCATGAGTCACCAAATTATAGCACCTTGAGGCACCTGGAGAAATACAAAGGCAAATAACTTTGGAGTAGTACATTTCCATCTGGGGCCTCAAAGAATACTCACAAAATTTTTTCCAGGAAAAATTATCACTTCACAGTCATAACCCTAAAGGGGATAAAAAAAGAGAAACCTGTTCACTTAGGCACAGTATATTTTTTTTAAAGGCCTATGATAACAAACAAAAGGAAAAACATCCATTTGCAATAGTAACAAAAAAATCATATTGTAAAAAATAATCTGATAATTAAATCTAGGAGAAGATTTAAGTGACTTTTAGGGAGGGAAAAATACCTTTACTAAAAATACTTTCAAATATATAAATAAATAAATAAATAGAAATATGTGTCATGGTCATGGGTAAAGAAGGCACAATACCTTAAAGGGAATAAATTAAATGTATCCACGGATTAAAAGTTGTAGGGATCTTGGACTCAAACACAAAAAACAAGGCCCACTTTTATGTATGTATTTATTTATTTATTTTGGTGGAACCAGGAATTGAACTCAGGCCCTTGTGCTTGCCAGGGAAGCACTTATTCCACTGAGCCATCTCCCCGGCCCCAACAATGTGTGTTGTTTAGTGTACTTCAATATGGTCTTTATATCCACAAAATCCCTTATCCAGATGAGACTTCTAAACAGTTGTCCAATTTGTTTTACACTGTACCTAATCTTGGTCAAATTTATTCTATATCTAATTTATACAAGTTTAGTTTTGGTTTATGTAAGTTTTGTAATCCTCTGCATTACTACTTAAACTCTGCTTTATTTAAATTGTCTAACAAAGAGTTAGGAATAACTATAATTTATTTTATTAGTTGCTAAGATATAGTACTTGCAATTGGCACTAACTGAATGCTTACTATCTTCCAGGCACTATTATAGTATTTTACATATAGTAAATCATTTAATCTTTACATCAATTCTATGATAACACTATCACCATTTTACAGTTTAGAAAACTGAAACATAAAAAGTAACATTTCTATTGTTACACATGTGGAGAAGCTTAAACAATTCATTCCCAGATAGTCTATCTCTAGAACTCTAACTTTTAGTTACTATATTACACTATGTTTCACAACACAAGATAAATGAAAATTTTATGTGGGAGAAAACAACCTCACCAATGAAATCCACAAGTGTTAAATTCAGTTAAGTAATACCAAGACCATTACAACTTGTAGTAGACTGACATTTTGCAACTCTTGCCAAGTGCTATGGCCATGATTAAGTTTTGAAGTTGGACAGACCTGGCTCTGGACCTTGGCTGCACCCGACAGAAGCCGTATCACTTTGGACTTTGGGAAACTTTGGTAACTTCACCAAGCCTCAGTTTCCTCATCTGTAAAATGAAAATAATAAACATCACATAAAACTGTTAGTACTATAGCTATTGCTGCATTACACCAAAATGGCAATGCCAAACAAAATACAGGTACATAAAATACAAAGAGGCTTTACATCGTGGGTTATATGAAATGCTCGATTTTCTCCTAGAAAACACTTTGTTTTAATGGTGCAGCGAAGATAATGCCAAAACACTGCAGCAACTCTTAAGACTCCTGCACTAATATAGAACAACACCCTCCTCTAATACAGAATAATTACCTTGGGTAAAAGTAAAGCCTAGAAGTAAATCACTGAGCATTCAAAATATAGTAAATACATAAAGAAAGAGAAATGATAAGACACTGTCATTTATTAGGACAAATTTCACTCCACACACATTCGTAAGACCAACAGTATCCAAGAGGCCTAAGAGAGGAAAAGCTGTAAAAATGATGGGTAGAAAATGGACCCACAATTATTGTAATACAGGAGAAATATATTCAAAGCAAACCAATCGTGGCTATCCCCCTTTTCATATGAGCTAAGACAAAAAATCCTATTTATTTTCTTGTAGCAAATAACAGCTCTTCCGAGTGTTAAAAAACTACTTGGCTTGTTTTGTTTTTTGCAAAGAAAATATGTTTGGTAAAGGATAACTATTACAAAATTAATTTATGAAAGGGACTGAAGTTTTATAAATCAAAAATGGTCAAAAAGAAAATCTGGAAAGGAAAATTTGTATATTAGGGATCTTTAGTTTACAGAGAAAATTACATATGCAAAATTAAGTTATAAAATGGTACCTTACACTAAAAACATTATAATTCATCAGATTAAAGTTAATAGAGTACATACCATATGTAGTGTAATTACAAAATTCAATATCACCATGGGTACAGAAAAATAGTGACATAATCTTAAGTTCTAGGTTCTTTTTTTGGGGGGAAAGCTCAATCTGCCTTGGGGGCAGGCTGGTGCAGCATGTGGTGCACAGATCAAACTGGGGTCCCTACAGCTGCCTAAGCAGGTGTTTTAGACCACTGGCTATCTTCTGATGGAACACTGTAAATGCATAAAGAAAGGTACAAAATGCTACATGTCTTCAGAAAGACTACATGGCACTGGGAAGGGTTTGTAGGCATGGGTCTATCTTGTCTGGTCCTGGCTTCTCACTTGGCCTTTGGATTATGGAACTTTCACCCAGCAAACATGGCCTTGTCCCCAGGAGCCTCCTTGATCCTCAAGAATTGGTTGTATTTGGCTAGGCACTCTTAACAGCATGGGGCGCCAGTCTTGATTTGACTTGTGCAGAGCCCCACCATGAGGTCAGCAATGAATGTGTCCTTAGTCTCCCCAGAGTGGTGGCTCACCGTCATCCCCCAGCCCCCAGCCATTAGACTGAGCCAGTTTGCAGACCTACATGGACTCAGTCACTGAATCTCTCTGGTCAATTTTCAATAGTAGGCAGTTGCAGGCTTCTCAGCAACTTATGCAGTTTTCAGTTACCATTAAGATGGAGAGGAAGGGCCAGCCAAACAGGTCGATGGATTAAAGCGCCTGTAAATGGGCTCAGGAGCCTGAGATTCCATCCCTGGGCCTGCCGTGCTGGCCCTGACCCAGGGTGCGCTGAGACTGTAATTGAGACTGGCAGTGGTGGCGCAGGCCTGTAATCCCAGCTCTTGGGAGGCTGTAAACAGGTGGATCTCACAGTCCAATCTAGTAGTGAGACTTTGAACACCCTGTAGACCCTACCCTAAATAAAAAAAGATGGAGCGTGAAAAATGAAAATGTACTTTAAAAACTGGGAATATTTTCAAAAAGGAAATTTGACAATACTAGCCATGTCATCATACTCTTTGACAATAGTTATATCAATAGTCAATTGCCATTTATCTTCAAATACTATTTTAGAAGTTTACACTAAGGAACTTGAAATCAGACTTTTAAAATTTTGATACTAGAAATTCAACCTAAGTCCTTTTTTTTGTCTTTTTGAGACAGGGTCTCACTATGCAGTTCAGGCTGGCCTTAAGCTCACTTTGTAGCTCAGGCTGGTCTCGAACTCACAACAATCCTCCTGCCTCAGCCTCCCCAAGTGCTGGGATTACAGGCATGCGCCACCATGCCGGGCTTAACCTAAGTCCTTTGAACATTCCCAAGCCTTTAAAACTTCGAGACAGGGTTTCCTAAGTAAATCGCCTTTCCTCTCTTCCTTCTTTTTTAAAACTTAAGAGAATTTAAAAATACAGGGGCCGGGGAGATGGCTCAATAGAATAAGTGCTTGCCTGGCAAGTGCAAGGGCCTAAGTTCTATCCCCGGTTCCACAAAAAAAAAAAAAAGAATTTAAAAATACACAATAAAAATGACATAGATTTCAAAGCAAGATGATAGGAAATTAACATCTTGTTGACTACAGTCTCGTTTCCCCGCCACAAGGTAAGCAGCACTAAGCCCTTCTACTGCCTCACCACAGGTTCACAGCAGCCAGCTCAATGAATTATGGATTCAAAGCTCCAAAACTCTGGGCCAAAGTGAACTTTCTTTTTATAACTGTCTCAGGTATGTTATAAACAGAAAGCTTACCAACACACTGGAGAGGTTGTCCTGACTGAGTAGGTTTCTAGTGAGTAGATTTCTAATGAATAGAAGCCAGAGATTATGATAGTAAGGATGCTAACATCCTATAAAACAAACTAGTATGTGGCCCAACTTGTCAACAGCCAAGACTAAAAAAACTGCAATGTACAGTACAGTACAGCAGGGCAGTCTTTACGATGGTTCTATCGAAATAACTTTTTGCATTGCTGAAAATGTTCTGTATCTGTGTTGTTCAATATGGTGACTACTAATTAATGAGCACTTGAAGTGTGGCTAGTCTAAGGAATAAAATTTTTATTCAATTTCAATTAACTTACAGAGTTATGTATGGCTAGTGGCTTTTATATTCAATGGGACAGCTATAAAATGCAGCTACTAGTGTGCTGAGTAGTAAGAAATTACGTGAACTAGGCTGGGGATATAGCTCAGTGGCCCAAGCACCTGCCTGGCAAATGCAAGATTCTGAGTTCAATTCCCAATACAAAAAATAAAAATTAGGTGAACAGAATCAGTGAGTTGTTAAGGCCTACATTCACTTGCTACAAATAAATATTCTAACCATTTGCGGTTTCAATATCTGTAATTTCTTAGGTACAATATGATGACACAAATGACTAAAAATATGTTTTGTTTTCACAGTACTGGAAACTGAACTCAGGTCCTCACATATATGAGGCACTGAGCTACTATCCTGGCCCTGCACTGAGAAGTTTTTAACAAAATAAATGTAATGCTAACATTTTTAGGTTGTCATAAAAGTCCTAGAAATTAATGGGTTTTTTTTTTTAAGTGATTAAAAAGAACTACTACATTTTAAAGACTTCCAAATTACACCAAGTAAACAGCTCTTAATCAAGCTGATTGCAGGTAATCAAATATTTATTCACAGCATTACTTACTCCATTGCAGCAGTTGAGTCCTTTCCCCTTTCCTCTATCCCCATCCCATCCACTACCCAAGGGAAAACAATCCCATCCGGCTGCAGTTCCACAGACTTGTTTTCTAACTTGTCAGCATTAAGTAGGTCAGTTTTCTGCTCTAGTGGGCGTTTTGGCAATAGCCTTGCAAAGAGAACCAATTTTGAATACCTCTCCCTTAGGCTGCCAGACTGCTGAAAGAAAATTCCCTTAGTTTTATGGCATGATTCCTGGTACTCCGAGTATAATAAAACACAATAGAAATAAAATTCTAATTTAAAATTGTTCTATGCAACTAAGTGTAAAGATTTTAAGGGTCCTCAGTCAAAGATTTTACTGAGCACTAGATAAAGAGCCAATTCTAATGACTGGGCTAATAGGAAGATAAGGAAAGATAAGACTATCATTGGTTTTGTTAAGAATCCTAGTAGGGAAAACTACAGTAAAAGTTAACTTTGGGAAAAACCACTTCCTAACAAAATATAACTTCCTTTTAAGAACTTTTTTTTTAAAAGCCAGAAGTAACTTAAGCTTTCAGGCAGGTGCTTATACTGCTGAGCTATCTCCCTCACAAATAACTTAAACTTTCAAAGGTTGCACTATACTAGGAATCAGATTTAGTGAAAGTTTATTAGGATAAATTATTTATAAAGAATCAAGTTATTTCTTTTAAATTTCAATATTGTTTTTCTATCATAGGTTTGAGTTTTACATCTTTTAATAATTTTTCAATCAAGTATAAGAGAAGTCAGGATAAAAATAGCTAATTTATTTTGTATTATACGTAAGGTTTCTATAGAAACAAGATTAATATCCCCTATTTTTTTTTAAAGCAGTAGTTCAAAAGAAAGGTTTGAACAACCCTATTTATTGGACTCCTAGATTTGAATGTGAATCTTTGCAGTCAGATCATGACTGGTAAGATCATAACTGGCATGACTTAATTTCATTGGGAATAAATTATATGAATTATATGTATTATGATCAGTATACACTGCTATAAAATATATAGACATTTACTGTATCATTCTATATTCACTGTTAGAAGCAAATTTACAGAAATATAGAAAATTATACAAATACTATGAATTCTAGAAAAAGCCAGAGATTAGCTCACTTTCATCTTAAGAACTAAAATTAATGCACTGCTAGAGTTTTTTTATGTTCTTAAGGAAATGGAGTTTTTCCTCAGCCAAGAAGCTAACTACCATCTTTTCCAACTGCCAGATACTAAGTAAGAGTAGAAAAAAAAAAAAAACAAAGTTAAATGAGTGAAAAAAAAAATCTTAAATCTAAATGCCAAAATGTGTAAGTTGCATCCATGCAGAAAGTAATTCCCATCATCTTGACCAATTAACAAGTTCCCAATTCAGTTTATTCTGTTTTTGAATGTACTTATTCCTTGACAAAATGTCTAAAGCATTTGAATACAGAAAAGGAAGAGAGAAAGAGACCATTTTTAAGACTTACTAAACCAGAGGTATGATTTTTTCATTTATAAAAAGACAATTCAATACAATAAAGTTGCAAACTTGCTACATGGCTCACATACCATTTATTCTTTAATTCAATTATAATTTAGTTCCCAGAATTTAGCTTTCATTTGCAAAGTCCCAATATGATAAGAACACTTTGTGAACTTTGGAATCATCCTGGAGCTAAAAATCTAATAGTAGGCTATTAAGATAATAGACTTAACTCTATACCAGCGGAGGTATCCAAAGATCCAACTCCATCCTTGCTATCATAATCACCTCAGGAGACTCCCCTTATAGATGAAAGAAATCTTGTAACAGTCACTGTTTAAAATGGGACCGTGTTTATGTCCTGATTTCCACTGGCATTCCAACATATGACTGTAAGCCATACCACCAAAGGCACATGGGTTATGTGTAATAGTATGTGTATCTACAGCAGTGATGGCAAACATTTTAGAGCTTTCAGTGGTATAAACAGCCCCCTACAGCACATGTGCTGTAAGTTTGCCATCACTGATCTAATACACCAAAAGGCCATTAGAAACCTAACCTACATTTTATCTACTTCTTAACAAAATTGAGAATATGTATGTGACTTTAAAACTGTAACAGAGCCTACATAATAAAAACAACAAGTAAATATCATTTCAAAAACAGGAGGGAGGGCTAAGAGATAATATCAGATGACAGAAGAAACACAAATCAAGACAGAAATATTTGGTTCAACATTCTATTTCTTGGAGCTATATTAAGAGCATAATACAAATATACAAAATATATATAAACAATGTTCACTGTAGCATCATTTGTAATACTAAAAACTGCATACTTAAATATTAAAAAATGGGACTAGGTGAATATATTATGGGACATCTAAACCATGAAAGACAATGTACTGTTTAAAATTCTAATATATTAAAAAGATTTTTGGGGCCGGGGAGATGGTTCAGTGGAATAAACGCTTCCCTGGCAAGTACAAGGGCCTGAGTTCAATCCCTAGTTCCGCAAAAAAAAAAAAAAAAAAAAAAAAAGATCCTTTCTTTAAAACAGAGAGAGAAAAACAGACAGACAGACTGACAGAGAGACAGACAGACAGACAGACACTACAGGTTGGGGTAGTAGAATCCTAGGTTTAATCTTCAGCCTGTCAAAAAAACTGAAACAAAAACAAAGCAATTTTTATAACAGGTAGAAAACAAATGTAGTTTGAACAAAACATTCTAAAATTATCATTGCTTTGATTTTCTTCTAGAAACATTAACTTACGAGTAAAATTTCATTCAGTATGAAAAATAAAATTTTGTGTTTATCAAAGGCATTTCTAACATTATCTGCTTAAACATCAAAGATACCTCCCTTCTTTGACACCTTCCCCAGTCCTCCAAAGTTATACGCTCTCTTCAATGTCCAAGTCATTCTTCAGATATCTGTTACAGGAAATACTACCCTACTGTGTGTTTTCTTTTATAAGGCTGAGTTCCTTGAGGACAAAAATGAAATCTTGACTTTTTTTTTTTTTTTTTTTTTCAGAACCAGGGATTGAACTCAAACCCTTGGCGCTTGCCAGGGAAGCACTTATTACACTGAGCCATCTCCCTGACCCTCTTAACTTTCTTTTTAAATTCTTGATAGGGTGCAGTACACAGTAGGTTCTCAAAACGCTTGTTGAATGCATACATCTCAACTTTATTTTTCTGTTTATTAGAGACTCTCCCTAGGGCAATTTAAAAATCTATCTCATATTTTTGTTTTTTCAGCATCAAGGAGAATATAAAATAGGATGCATTTTAAGGGACTGTGCAGTTGAACTACTACGTACTGCTACTTGGTCTGATATACTAATAACACTTAAGAAATGCTACTTTGAGCCGGGCGTGGTGGCGCATGCTTGTAATCCCAGCACTCGGGAGGCTGAGGCAGGAGGATTGTTGTGAGTTCGAGACCAGCCTGAGCTACAAAGTGAGCTTAAAGCCAGCCTGAACTGCATAGCGAGACCCTGTCTCAAAAAGACAAAAAAGACAAAAAAAAAAAAAAAAAAGAAATGCTACTTTGTTTTCCTTTTCTTCTCATGACAGTGCATCATCAAAAATTAGAGAAATACCTCTGTAAGAGGTGAAATGATTGAAATAACTGTACAAATAAATCAGAAGCAATTTAAATGTTTAAAAAAATCCCTTCCAACTAGGCTTGTCAGGGAGAAACATTAAACTACTAACCATTGTAAGTAAAGATTCTTTTCCGTCTTTTATTTCAGATAGCTGTGAACACTTTTAAAATCCATTCATTATTGTGAATAGGAAACCGATAATATTTCCTTTTTTTTTTTTTTTTTAAAAGATGCATCTTTACTTTTATTAAACTGTTCAAGACATAAACACATACACTCTGAAATAAAACGTACATAATTTGAAGAACGAAAGCGATTGCTTTTTGACCTTTCCCAAGACACATGCAGCCAGTCATCTGAAGCTCTTCAACTCTGAGGCGAGAGAAAACTTTTGAGAGATATACTTTTGCCAAACTGCCTCTCCACCCAGTTTTAAAATGTGTAATAGGCCCAGCACTGTAGAACATATCTCCTCTGGTTTGTGTCAACTATTCACACTGGTCAATTCTAGAAAGTACTGGTACCACATGATACATTTTCTTATGTAGGATTTTTTGTTGTTTTATTATTTTGTGTTTTAGGACAGGATCTATAGGGTCTAATATTTCCTTTTTTTTGCTTTAGGCAGGTCTTACTTCCATAGTTCAGGCTAGCCTTCAACTCATTATGTAGCCTCGGCTGCTCTTGAACTCACAGTGATCCTCCTGTCTCAGCTTCCTGAGTGCTGGAATTACAGCCATGCATCCCATGCCTGGCTGATAAATCCTGCTAAATTTTGAAATGGTATTTCAGGGGCCAGGGAGACGGCTCAGGGGAATAAGCACTTCCCTGGCAAGTGCAAGGGCCTGAGTTCAAACCCTGGTTCCCCCCCCAAAAAAAAAAAATTAAAGTGGTATTTCAGAATGATGATGTATGCCAGAGGTGAGGAATGAATTATGGTCTAATTCACACAGGGATTAACAATAGACACACACAGGTATAGTCACACATGATGTTAGGTATGTACTGAAGAGCAGAGTTTCCTGTTCATCAATCATCTTTTGTTTTTTTATGCTCAGGTTTGAACTCAGAAGTCTTGAGCATTTCTAGGTAGGTGATCTAAGCTATATTCTTCAACTTTGCATTTCTTTTAAAACTGTACATAAAATGAAAAATTATTTACTTTTGAGAATCATAAAAGTTAACTGAGTTCTTAGGTAGCTTAGCAGGATTCAATTTTTTCAGAGTTTGGGAATATGTACCTCAAAACTTTATAATGAACATACTTCTACTTCTAGGAATTTGTCACATGGAAGTCAGACCAATTAGATACTTCTGGTTCAAGGACCAAACCAAAACCACCATTTTATACATATGGTAGACTTCTATGTTGCCATTAAATATAAAACAGATCTATATTTATTAGCATGATGTACACTATAGATGCAGCAGTATACCGATAAACTGACTCGGAGGAATTCAACAGGAAAAGGGAAGTCTTGATTTTAATATTTGACAATTTGCATGCTATAGCTACTCTCATGATGGCTAACATCAAGCCATCATGTTAACTTTATTGTTAACTTCAGTAAGCCTATTCTAGCTAGTTCAAGCTCACCATCAGCAAAAACATATGAAAGGATATAAGGCAAAATGGCAATAGTAATTATTCTTGGGTGGAAGGATGTGGATTTAGTTTTCAATATTTTAATTCCTTATAAGTATCATTTTATAAGAAAAGGTTATTCATATTTTGAAAAATAAAATGAAATCATCCATTTAAGTTAGGGTTCTTTATAATTGATGTTTAGAAGCCTCTCTATAAGAGGAGACAATGATATTTAAGCACAGGTCCAAGCCTACTCACCCTTTATCCCTATATGCCAACCTAACCTTACAAAAGGAGGATTCTAGGGCTGAGAAGTCTTTGAATTCTAGCCCTGGGATTGAGGGCTAGAGATATCTTTTTATAAAATGAAGTGTTAATAGCTGCCCTAGAATCCACGCAGAAAATAGCTCAAGACAGCCTGGAACTGGCAACGAACCCAGTTTCACAAAAAACAGTATGAGTATAATCCTGCTAGCTTTTTGCTTCACCAAAATGTAGTCTTAATAGTTCAGTGTTGTTGATGACAGAAAAACCAAAAATAGTACAAATGTCCTATAACTAAACACTAAATAAACCATATGCAGAGTATATGGTAATATAAAAAAACATGGGGATGGTCATAAATTATGAAATGAAAAATGTAAGTCATTAAATTGTATATATTTATGAGGTTGTATATATCTAAAGACCAGAAAAATATTAACAGCAACCATCTGTTGGTGGGGTACTATAATCTTTTTATATTTGCCTATTTTTTATTTTCAAAAATAAAATATATATTATATGGGGACTGGAGATTTAGCTGAGTGGTACATTGGTGTATGCTAGAGAAACCTTTGCACAAGTCAACAGGGGTATGATTGAGGACATTCATAGTAATTTTTGTTGTTAGAAGCTTTCAAAGTAGTTGCAGTGTCATGGCTGCCCTGCTGTACTGAACTGATTCAAAATGTTTAAACAGGGCTGGCCAAATAGCTCATCAGATTAAAGTGCCTGCTTAGGCCAATGCAGGAGTTGGGAGTTTGATCCCCTGGCCTGCAGTGCTGGCCCTGCCCCTGAGGTGCCCTGAGATGGGGTGTGGTGGTATGCACCTGTAATCCTAGCACTTGGGAGGCTGTAAACAGGAGGATCACTGTTTACAGTGATCAGTGAGACCCCTGTATATCCTGTAACCCTGTCCTAAATAAAAAAAAAGAAAAAGATAATTTTTAAATGTTCATGGTCATTTTGACTTTAGGGAAGAGCCAGGAATTGCACAATGCCAGATCTTGTGAACAGGCAGATAAGGTTGTATCATGTTGTTTATACAAGGCCGCCTTTCCAAAGGATGGCACTTGGCGGCAGCAGCCATATTTTTTCTTTTTTTTTTTGGTGGAACCAAGGATTGAACTCAGGTCCTTGTGTTTGCCAGCGAAGCGCTTATTCCACTGAGCCACCTCCCTGGCCCTATCTACCATATTTTTTAATTGTATTTTGTAAAGACATGAAAGAGGACTTCTAGAAAGTAGCAAGAATGACAGGATGTCTGTTCAAAGGGAGAGGGATAGTATTCTGAGAGCATTAATGGCAATGTGTCCTTTACTTTTTAAACATTTAATACACTGTATTTTTGGTCAACCCTTGTATAATCTCTAATCTCTCTAGCAAGCCCAATAAACACTACATTAATACACTATGTCAGAAATATTTGCCTAAGATCATACATCAAGTGTTCAGTAGACTTAGAAATTAAATAATCTATCACTATGAAGTCTATATCCTTCTATTTCATCACAATCTCACCACCAAACAATTGTATCTTTATTACAGCACCATTAATGTAGCATGTACTACATTAGGTACTTTATATGAATTATCTCCCTCACATTTTACAATTATTCCTAAAAGTCAGGTATTATTATTATTTTTGTTATTCTTTTATTTTTTGTTTGTATTTTTTATTATTATTTTTAAAGAATACTAAATAGTGATAGAAGAAAACAGCATTATACATGATACAAGATTTCACTAATCAAAGTAATAGGAATCCAACAATGGTTGCTGTATTACATGATGCTATGTGCAAATTAGTTTTTCAGATTAACAGATATAAACGTATAAGTTTTGTTTTTTAAAAAAACAACAGGGAGCCAGGGAGATGACTCAGTGAAATAAGCACTCCCCTGGCAAGTGCAAGGGCCTGAGTTCAATCCCCGGTTCCGGAAAACAAACAAACAAACAAAAATGACTAAGGAG
>PVKA01047045.1:0-14558 GCA_004027165.1 Ctenomys sociabilis | reverse complement strand
AAACTGTCACATCATGCACAGTATATACTGTCACACAAAGGTAAAATCAGCATGGTACTGGCAAAAAAGAAAATAGGCCTGGGGATAAATGGGACAGGTTAGAAGATGCATATACAACTACAAGCAAATTCCGGCACCTTATCTCTAACAAAGGGGTCAAATGTGTTCACTAGAAGAAAAACAGCTTCTTTATTAAATGGTGCTGGAAAAACTGCCTCTCCACATCTGAACACTAAAATTAGATCCATGTCTATCACCATGCACTTAAACTCAGTCAAAATGGATCAAAGATTTAAACATTAGAACAGAAACACTAAATCTACTGGAAGAGAAAGTAGGTAGAAATCTTGATATGGGGTAAGTAGAGAGTTCGTGACCAAAAACCAAATAACATGAGAAAGATTTCACAGAATCAACAGTTGGAATCTCATCTTTTTAAAATATTTCTGCATGTCAAAAGAAATCACCTGGAACTGGGGAGATAGCTCAGAGGCATAAGCACCTACATAGCAAGCGTAAGGTCCTGAGTTTGATCCCTGCCCCTCATACTGTGCCAGCCTAGGAAAATCCTGCTGAACTACACTAGACATGGTGGCACATGCCTGTAATCCCAGCACCATGGAAGTGGAGTCAGGAGGATCATTGTGACTTCGAGACCAGCCTGGGACTACAAAGTGAGCACAAGGCCAGCCCAAAGTGCATAAGAAGACACTGTCTCAAAAGAAAACAAAACAATATTTAAAAAATCACCAACAAATTGCATATTACTTGAAAGATAGCTCTAATTAAGCGAGACTTTGGTGCACAGCAGTTGTACACAACATGTTTTTGTAGCAAAATATAATGAAATGTACAAGTACTAAAATACACATGTAAAGATAGTTGTGGAAATTGTCTCTTATATTTTCCTTGTGTTTCATTTGTTTAGAATATAATTTTTAATCAATCTACCTGAATAAGGCTAAATCAATACTGTAACTGAACATATATTTTATATCTCTGCAACGAGATTTTTTTAAAAAGAACTATTGCAAATTGTATCATTCCTGATTACATAGAACTTTGAGGGTAGTTTTAAATATATTTTATACTTGTATTTTACAAAAAAGAAAGAAACAAAGAAATCAGCAACATAGTAAAAGAAAACCCACTAAGTGGGAAAAATGTTTAGCCAACTGTCCCTCAAAGGATTTCTTTCTAGAACAGATAAAGAGGGTCAGGGAGATAGCTTAGTAGAATAAGCACTTGCCTGGCAAGTGCAAGGATCTAGTTCAATCCCCATTCCACTAAAAAAGTAAAATAAAATAAGAAATAGAACAGATAATGAATTTTTAAAAATCTGATCCCCAAAATTCAAGGACCCAGGGCCAGCCAAGTGGCTCAGCCCCCAAAAGCAGACACAGGGGCCAGGGGTTCAATCCCAAGACCTGCCATGCCAGCCCCACCCCCAGGGTGCACTGAGATGATAATTGAGACTGAGCGTGGTGGTGCACACTTGTTATCCCAGTTCTTGGGAGGCTGTAAAAAGATGATCACTATGAGCCCAATCTAGTAGTGAGACCCTGAACACCCTGTAGACCCTTCCCTAAAATACAAAAAAAAAAAAAAAAAAAAAAAAAAAAAAAAAAAAAAAAAAAAAAAAAAAAAAAAAAAAAAAAAAAAAAAAAAAAAAAAAAAAGAACTTCAAGGACCCAATCCATTAATGGGCATGTGAGATGAATATACACTTCTTAGATGAGGAAATACAAATGACAAATAAATACACGAAAAATGTTCAGCATCACTGGTCACTTGAGAAATGTGATTAAAACAACACTGAGATTCCATTTCACCCCAGAAAGAATGACTAATAACCAACATTGGAGGAGCTGTGGGGGGAGTGTAGGCTCGTACAACCGCTATGGAAATCAGTGTGGAGATTCTTCAGAAAACTAGGATTAGAAGTCCCCTTTAACCTAGCTATTCCCCTCCTGGGTATTTTTTCCAGAAGAACTGAAAATGTCATACTACAGCAATGTATGTGTACCCCTGTTTATAGCAGCACAATTTGTCACACTTAAATCATGGAAACAACCCAAATGCCCATCAACTAAAGAATAGATTAAAAAAAGATGTGGCATGTTTGCACAATGGAGTATTATTCAGCTACAAAAAAGATAAACTCAAGGCTTACATAAGTAAAGGGATAGAACTGGAGACCATACTCATAAGTGAAATAAATCAGACCCACATGTGCAAACATCAGATTGTCTTGCTAGTGTAACCATCTGAAAGAGGAAATAAAATCTGATATGCACAAAACATACTTTGAAAGGGCAAGAATCTGTTCAAATGAAGGATTAACTGGGATGACAAAAGGACAAAGGAAAGAAGGGGAAAAGATATATTTTTGTATATATACCAGATAGTTTGGATAACTGTACTGCTGATTTCTGTTGGTACTGTCAACGGAGCAGTTAATGCTTGAAGTTTTTTCTTCTCCTTTTCAATTTCTTACAACTTTTTTAAAACCAGTTTTGCATGCTTATATCTGGCAATCTAAACATCTCATTTGAAAACAACATTGTGCAATAAAACAACCATGGTTGAATTCCTATAATTTTCTTGAGTGAAATTCTGTATTGTTTCTAATGTTTTTTTTTAACTATTTTTTATTGTTTAAAAAAGAAATAAATAAAAAGTTTTGAAGAGAATTGCTCTAGCTTTCGCCTCAAGCTAGGAAATGGATATCTGAAAAGGAGATGGTCCCCTGCTGTGGAAAACAGAGGGGTGGAAGCTGCCCGTGTAGCCTACCCAGGAAAGTAACTGTTCCTGGGAATTTCTCAGGGCAAAGAATTCATGAATGTGGAGCCCATGTTTCTCTTGGACCAAGTGTGGTCTCATGTGGGCGAAAGAACTCTATGGGAGTTTTAGACCTTAGGAGTGCCTGCTGGAAAAGTCACAAAGCACTGACTGAAAGAACTGAGGGTGTTTATTGCTTGAGGCAGCAACAGAAAGGAGCAGCTAGAATAACAGGAATGCGTTTGCCCCTGTCCAAGGAACAGCAGCGTTGGCTCTCGTCTCTGAAGAGCCTCCATGTGTGCCTCTGTGTGACCTGTCTCCTAGGACTACAGCAGAGTACCTGAGGATGGCGGTGCATTTGAAATGAAGGTTACTGAGATCACACTCAGGGGGTACAGAGCAGAGCTGTCCTCACCTCTGTTGTGGTGACAGCATCATGACAAATGGCATCATGGGAGGAGTGTATTCGACAGGGAGAGAACACACAGGGTAAGAAAAGGAGCAAGTGCCAGGAGACAAGCTTGGGCTGTGTTTTTTACCACAAGGCTCTTGAAAGAAGTCACTCAAGAGGCCTTAATCCCTCTTGAAGATCAAAACATCAATGACCCCTCACTTGGCTTCACTAAAGTCTCACCACCTGCAACATCACCACCCCAGAGAACAAGGTCCCAGCATGTCAGCCCCAGGAGACACTCAGAGAGCAGCAGTCCTGCAAGGTCTGCATGCCCAGGGTGTCACCATCCCTTCCACTAGATGTGCTGTCTGAGCCCCTCCTTGCTCCCCCATCTACCAATATGGGACAGCTTAGAAATGGGGTAGCAGATGAAGAGAGGAATCAGGAGCCTGGTGGGATCAAGCCCACACACAGCCAAGGATCTACCGTCTTTCTCAAGACACGGGGCTCCAGCCTGATGCCAGCGTGGGTGGCCAGATGGATGGCTCCTCAGCTGTAAACTGAGTCTCACCTTTTGGTGAAGATGACCACTCAAACACAGGCCAGACCTTTTACTTTGAGGATTTAGACTGTTGGAATTACTTAGCATTTCCAAATCTTCACTGGGTTGCAGATATTTGCAAGGACAAAGAAAGTTCCAGCTTCACTGAATCTCTGATCTAGGGAATGGTGAAACAATAGTTACTCTCTGACTATCTCACGGAACCTGTCTACGTGCATTGTTTTGGTTATATCATGATGCACTGGCTAGGTCGCTATTCTCATCATCATACTAGGTTTCAAATCAGGTGCAGGAGAAAGCCACACCCTGTCCAACTCTGACAGCCCTGGTGGTCCTGGGTAGTGGTCCGGAGGTCCACCAGGACGATCTACAAGTACACAAGTATATCTGCCCTTGTGAAGTGGCTGTCCTGCAATATAACTTTTAAATGTACTTATTTAATTTTTTTAAAAACCTTCACCTATTTCAGTGTGGTAAGTAGAAAAATATCCTCACACCACCGCATCACTTACCGGAACACCAGAAGAAGCCTGTGTGACATGTGACAACAGTAACAAGGAGAGACAGCTGTGGACCAGAGCTCCAGGCCACTACCCAGACCAAAGCTTGTGCCGTCACTGCACTGTGCGGCCTCAACAGAGCATGCGGAAAGAATTCCATCCAAGAAAGTGCCTCAGCCCTGACACTGGCCGCGCTTGTCACATCGGTTCTCGGAGCACTGCACCACATCAAGAAAAAAGCAGGGTTGTTAGCATAAATGAAAAGTCACTCGCGAATAATCAAAAACGTAACTTTCTTCCTCTGTTTATAGCCTGCAACATACAATTTGAAACTTGGTGTCTATAAAAGAAGAAAAAACATCAAACACCGGAAACACAGTCACTGAACTCCCAGAAGCAGAAGTAGATTCAGATAGGTTCTTAAATACCAGAATTGGTGCTCAGCTTATCTTTCTTAGAGCTTTATAATTTTAGAACTTAAAAACGGAGTGGGTAGAAAAAGTCTCCTCCAAGTCTTCATATATTGACCAATTAATAAAAATTTTTCATAGCTATGTTTTTTCTTCATTAGCCGACTTGTATTCATAATCCAGTATTTGTGTTCCCCTCTTTATTAAGAGATCTTAGTCTGCAATCCAGAGGTGTCAGAGTCAGGGTGAATCTCCAAAGCATCACTTTCTTGTAATCTCCTTATTTTCTACACAGGCAAAGCAAAACCCAGCCAGAGAAATTGCTCCGGAGCTGCCTAACTGTTGTGAAGATGGATGGAGGACCCCAGCATCCTTTGCATTATAGTAGAGCTTTTTCCAATTATTTTCTCTATAGCCATGAGCTTTCCAGAGATACATACGAGACAGCCTCAGGTTAAGGAGATCTTCATTATTTCTCTATGGAACACCCAACCCTATTCTCCTTCCTCCATTTCAAACTACACAACTCCATTTCACTTATTGGTTTCCATGTTGTATATGAGAAATACATTTGGCTCAAATAACTTGAAAGCTATTATTTGCCATAAATATCTGTGGATTTTTTTATTTTAAAAAAAAACTTGTCAATCAAAAGAACAAACCTCCGTGTGACTTATCATTTTATTGGGCTCTACCAGTTAAACCTAAACTGTTCCTGGTCCTCAGCAAAAAACACAAACACTACTTACATAGCCTTTAGGTTGTTCTGCCTTTCCCAAATATATTTACTGGGATATAAATCACTAATTAGCTATTCATTAGACTTTGGTTGAGTAATTAGTCTCAGCTGGATCATATACTACACCACGCTTTGCTTTATTTTACAGAAGAAAATCACTGAAAGAACATGTGTTTAAAATAGAAGCACACAGGAGAGAAAAATATCCAACATGCCCATATCGAGAAAAATGCAGGCCAGATATGTTGGTGATTTCAGCTATAGTTATTATCCTGTCACTCTCTGAAAACTTCACATCTCAGGTCACTTTTCATATATGTCTGCGTCCTGCTCATTCTAATTATACAGAAGTTACTATTTCTGATACTGATGAGTAGGGAAAAAATTATGTTCTGACAATACCCCACAGTTTCTGCTTTCTTAACTCTTCACTATATATGTTCACAACTGGTTTTCTACTTAGCTGAAAAAAGATGATGAACAGATTGGATGGATCTAAAAAAAATAATTATTTAATTAATGAAGTGAAGCTATCCATTGCTGTAGAAGCAGTTCGTCCCAGAATAAGATGAGAAGCACATAAATCAGGATGCACAGAATGCAAATCGGTAGAGTTCAATACATGTCTGAAAGCAAACAAGTAGCAATACCTCTTCGCTCTCCACGTGAGATTTTGACTTTTTGTTAACTTCCCAGCCCAGTTGCCTTGGTAACCTAATGAAAATCTATTTTATGAGTCAACTTTGTTTATCGTAAAAATGATGTCTATTAACATTTCACTGGACTGGGAGAAGAATAAATACCTGATTTGGAATTCCAACCTCCAGGCACCCTGGAAGGCACTGGCTTGTGTGACTGGTTGTTTCCTGGTGGAAACACTGAGTACTTGATCTATGACACTGGTTCCCATGACACAGGAAAAGTTAAACCACAGCAGGGGCTCACACCCGCCCAATGCCAGCTCTCAGCTTAGCTACTACCTAGAAAGGAAGACACTGCAGAAAACTCAGGTCAACTGATGATATTCTCAGTCCAACGAGTTAGGGCTCTTTCAAGGGGAACTGGCTGGTGCCAAGCACAACCGTGTCTGTTCTGAGGGTCTAATGTTTAGGTAAAGGTACCGAGAACTCCTAGTGGATGCTGCAGCTGCAGAGAGAAAGGATCAAAGAGATGAATAATTCTCAAGTATACTACCATTGAGGTCTATGTGCACGTCTGAAACCATCCTAGAGAGGATGTAAAGATAACTAAAACCTGGGTGTGGTGGAGCATACCTATAATCTCAACACTCAGAAGCCTACGGCGCAAAGACAAAGATCTAGTGAAGGAAACAGACTTGCATGTATATAACATTTTATGGAAACAAAATTTTAAATTACAATTGCCAGAAACCCTAAAGAAAAGAGCAAAAGGATTGTACCAAGAAACAGTGTGGTGTCTCCAAGCCAAATTTCTTCAATCCTTTTAATTATTGCACTTACGCCATAATTTCCAGACCCTTTTATTCACCTAGCCAATAACCTTCTTACACAATGTTGCCTAGAGGCTAAGCTGGTGGCTCATGCCTATAATCCCAGCAATTAGGAGGCTGAGGCAAGAGGATCACTGTGGGTTCATGACCAGTGTGGGCTACATAGTGAACTCAGCCTGAAATTCACAGTGAGACCATGTCCAAAAATGAAAAAAAAAAAAAAAAAAATAGAATGTGACCTATAAAATAATAATAATGCAAGTTTGGTTTGATTTGATTTGCTCTGTGTAGAACAGAAGTATACAGGCAGGTGCTAAAACTTGATTATTAAATATCACCAGATGCCCACAGAGTTAAGGTTTGGTCTCCAGGATGACACTGCTGGAGACAGGGAACCTTTAGAACATGTGGCCTTGGGAGCTGCCATTGAGCCACTAGGAGTGTTCTGTAGAAGGGGATTGTGGGACCACAGCTTCCTTCTCTTCTTTCTGGCCACGAGATAAGCAGTTTGTTCCACCACACACTCCACACCATTGTTATCTGGATCCCAGCCCAAAGACTAAAGCTGAGAAGTGCATAGGTGAATGACGGACTAGCTCCTCTACAACTGTGAGCTAAAACAAACCATGCTATCAGTGAGTTATCTCAGGTATTGTATTATAGCAAAGGAAAGTGACTACCACAGCAGATCAACACTCCAGTAGTTTCCCTTGTTCCCACATTAAAATTGTTCATTCCTATTAAGATGATAAGCCAAAACGATGAAGGCTCTTTTGCTTGTATAAATATTTAGCCTCGTTGGACCTTCCCTGTTATTGGTTCTATGTTTGATTCAACATATTACCTCAGAAAAAAATCATTTTTGATGCTTTTCAGATAGTATATTTATGATTGCTTCTTGATTTGAATATCTTCTTAAGTCATGATCAACCTGCCTCCTGTAACCTCAATCACTAATAAAAATACTCAATCACTAATAACATCTACAATGCTAGATAATATGAACATCAGGGGTCCCCAGCAACCAGTTTACTTTCTGGACCAGTTAATCAGTTACTACTATATCATCCAAACTATGGCCTAGCCTAGAATACTCTATGTTTTCCTCAGCATATCAAAAGAAATCCTGTCAAATAAGGATATTCAAATGTATGCCTATGACATATGCACAGTAAACCTTTTCCTCATTCTCTGAGACTAGGGAAAAAGGATCATGGGAAGTGGAAGTAGAACTCATACCTTCTCCAGACTCAAACAGAAAAGTCTCTAGCACAAGAAAAGAAGATGTGGGGCTCTGAGAGGAAGAGCCACCCTAGCTGGAATGACAACCATGGGTATTTGTGGGAAGGGCCCACCTTCTCAAGAATACATAAGAATGACTTAGGTCAGCATCAGTACCCAACAGAATCCTGGAAGTCATGACCCAAATGACATTACTCCAAACTGAAATCCTGAAAGATCAAAAACTCAGAACATAAAGAAATCTTGAAAATTACAATTCTGAAAGACTGAATTGCTGAGCATTGAAACCCTGAAACTCAAAGTTTCCAAAACTGCAATTGCCACGGGAAAAAACCTCTGTAAGAAGAGTAGAAAGCTGAATTCTGAAGGGAGAAATTGGCCACACCATATAGCAATAACAAAACTTTAATTTAAAAATGCACCATTCATCTGTAATGGCAATCTAGAGCTAATTAGTTCCCAGAAGCTTTTTTTTTTTTTTTTTTGAGGAACTGGGATTGACCTCAGGCCCTTGTGCTTGCCAGGGAAGCGCTTATCCCACTGAGCCATCTCCCCAGCCCTCCCAGACGCTTTACATGAATTAAAATCACATTTCCCTGAGGAAGCAAGCAAGTTATTGACTTGTTCTAGAATAATTATGCACAGTCTGATAGAAGACACCTATTCACCAGGGTTGTGTTCAGTCACTAGTTCCTATCATTTGTGAATGAGGGCCTGTGGAATGCATTTCTGCCTACTTAAAACAACATAGGGGCTGGGGAGTTGGCTCAGTAGGATAAGTCCTTCCCTGGCAAGCACAAGGGCCTGAGCTCAATCCCCAGTTTTGCAAAAAAATAAAAATAAAACAACATAGAACATGGCACAGAAGATGAGAAAATCTGATGGAGAATGCTCGTGTTGACAAAGCTTAATCACATTCCCACCACTGTTACTCGATACCCAATGCCCACAACTTAGAGGGAAAAAAAAATAGAAAAAAGTCAACATCTTCTGACATCACCAGTCCTATGGATAACCCACTACTATTATGGACTACTGGACTATATTGGATTATTTTGCTGAATTCACACACCTACAATATTTAAATGGCAAAGGACATTGCTGACAAAACTAAACAAAGGGGATACAAAGGACCATTTTATATCTGTATATACAAAATAGTTAGTATAGATATACAATTATTGTCTCAATTCACTGAGAAGAAAGATTTGTGCTAATAGTGTTTAGACAAGATGTCACGTCTGCATCTTGCACTATGAATGACCACTATGAAGACAACAATATGCAATGTATTACTTACTGAAACTGTCCTACTACTCTGTTTTGAAACTGTCTCATTGCTATTTGCTTCTCAATAAAATTAATAGAAAAAAAGTCTTAAAGGACAGCTTCACTTTAATCCTTTGTTTCAGCATGGGACTCCAAAGCAACAGCAATGGCAGAACGACCTGCGCAAAGGAAGGCGTCTCACCTCGCGGCGGCCAGACAGCAGTGAGCGAAGAGGCAGGCCAGCGGGGCGGTGCCCTAGACCTCTCCAGGTCACACCACCACCAGTGGGCTCAGGACTAAGGCCCCCCCCCCGGGGGGGGCTAATTGTCTTTCCAGCGTCTCACTTCTGAACACAGCCCTTCCGGGAAATGTTCTAGATCCAGACTGTCATGGTGTACATCAAATGATAGAATTCCAGAAAGAGCTGCATCACAGAGGAAACAGATGTGCATGCATTCTCCAAGAAGAGTCGGGCGGGCTCCAAAAGGAAAAGTGCATGGACTTGTCATAATGCAAGACTTCCAGATACCAGCTGACGATCCTAAAAGTCAGCCCACTATTATGGATACCTCCATGCAACAGCCTATAATCCATCCCCATAATGTACCTTTTCACATGTTGAATCTTTTTTTTTTTTTTAGGGTACAGCATCTTTTTCCTGTGTTGTTTCTTTCTTCTTCTAGTCCTCCCTATCCTGCTTTGTTATATAAAACTGTCGCTATTACTTCATTTAGTATTTCCTGTGCTATGTAGTTCACCTCAGAGCATTTCTAACACCAGAGTTGTAAGCTACATGAGGACTTGTAGAGAGTTCTAATTCCTTCTATGCAGTCTGTCAATTTTGCCTCACAAAAACGTGCTATCCCTTTACTGACTTCTGTAAGAATTAGTGCATGTAAAAATGCTGAAACTTCCTGAATAATTCCAGGCAGCCTTTTGTACATATGCATGTGTGAGAGATAAAATATTTTGAGATCTCTTTGAGCAATTTCTATGCTTTGCTGACCCCTCGCGGGTGTGGGTCAATCTCATTAAAAGATTTAGGTTGTCCTTCACCATATTTCAGGTGCCTATAGTTATGACGTCAGATGCACACAATTAGTAACTACAATGATACACATTGAAAAACATAAGTACAAGTGTTTTGTCAATACACATTTTTATTTCTCATGGGCATACAACCAGAAATGCATTTACTGAGTCAGGTGATAACTCACTGTTTACTTATCTGAGGAGCTGCCAAATCTTTTTTTTTTTTTAATTGGCTATATCAATCACAGTCTTACCAGAGTCTGATTTCTCCATGTCCTCTCCAACACTTGTAATCTGACTTTTTAATTCTATAAGTTTATTTTTAATGATCACTTTTTTAGCCATGCATGCTGGTAAACACCTATAATCCCAGCCCGTGAGTGACTAAAGCAGGAGGCTCACCACAAATTTGAGGCTGGCCTGAACTATATAGTGAGACACTGTCTCAAGAAAACCTAAATAAATAGGTAAAGGAATAAATAAAATAATCACTATTTTCTTCTTAAAAATAGCTTACAAACTTCATTCAGTATCTTCAACGTTTTTCAGACATACAAGATTAAATATCACATTTTTTTTCTTATATGATAAACTCTAGTGGATTTCTAGCTGGTGGTCAACTTGTTCCTCCAAGCTGCATTAAACCAGCATGGTGCTGGGACTGGTAGGCCCACCTGAGGGTTGTTGCCAGCAGCATAAAAGGCAGAACAGGAGAAGCTGCTGAAACGCTGTTAGGGATGCTGTTCTGAGAAGCTGTTGGAGCTGTTGGAAGCTGCTCTTTCTCTTGGGCTGTTCTGCTGGAGGAACTTGTCATGCTGGCTTTCCCAATGAACTTTGGAGGAGCTCTGGTCCTCATCTTGAGCATTGCTTCCTGGATCCAGAGAGGAAGATGATGCACTGCTCAGTCTCATGGAAAAGCTTGTCACATTGGCTTTCCTGATTAGAACTTGACTTTCCTCATTGCTGGAGGAGCTCAGGACCTAATTGTCGCTGAGCATGGCTGTGGTACCTTTGGGAGAGCTCTGGTGCTTACCATGAGCATTGCTTCCTAGCTCCAGTTCAGATCCCTCAGCCTGCTAGCACAGATCCTTCATCCCGCTGGCCTTTCCAGCACAGATCCATGAAGTGCACCTGCATGAGACTTCGTTGTGGGCTTCAGGCCTCCAGATGGACTTGTTACGAGCTCTAGGTTTTCAGCTAGACTCATGCAGGATATTAGGATCTGGGCCCTCAGCTGGAGATTTTAGTGTTTATGTGTATAGATAAATGTCCTGCACTTCTTATATGTAATTCTTGGGTGATTCACAATAAAATACTATTATAAAATATATCCTGTATTATATTCTTCCCCTTGCAAAAACCCCAAACTACAACAGAAACCCAAAGTAGAAATAATTTAAAGAGCAAAAACCAAACAGATACTAGGAAATAGGAAGATAGATCTTTAATAAACAGTAAGAGGGCCAAGAAATGGAGAGAGAAAGAAACGTGGGTTGAGGATGGGGAAGTAAAAAGGTGTGTGCTGTACATTGTTCACAATGAAAGTAATCAGACATGTGCTAATAATAATTTTTTTTTAAAGTTCAAATGAAGCCCATTTTAAATAGTAGTAATCAATTAGATTTCTATTTTGTGCATTTATCAATAAATATCTATTTATAGATACAGTTATGTGTTTATACATGTAGTTATATATATAATATCGTTATCTATTAATAACTATCTATCTATAAATATAGATAATGAGCATAAGAATGATTTCTAAAAAAAATGTTCAAGATTTTTGCCCACTTTTATTTTCAAACTCTCCATCTTTTTGGTTGTAGAAATTTCCTTTCTAATTTAAAAAAAAAAAAAAAAGTATAGCCGGAAAGATAACTCAGCAGCATAAGCGCCTGCCTGGGAAGTTCAAGGTCCTGAGTTCCATCCTCTGTACCCCCAAGAAAGAACCAGTGCAGTGACTGCCTTTCAGTCCCTTACAATCACTCCCAATCTCTAGTATGCTTTTCCCACAAATCACCATTTCTTAAAGATCATATGGACTAGGCTAGTGTGGAAGCCCAGCTGTCCACTCTAAGAAAGATGTTGCCATGAAAAGGGGCCGGGGAGATGGCTCAATGAAATAAGCATTTCCCTGGCAAGCGCAAGGGCCTAAGTTCAATCCCTGGTTCTGCCAAAAAAACAAAAAGAAAAACAAAAGAAAATAGTCCCCGAATCCAAACACTGTTGGGGAGAGGAGTAAGTTTATGTTGGACGTTTACCATCAGTTCATTTTTATTCCCCAATATTATTCTTATGTTACATAATAGGTGGCATGACCTGAAATACCAAATCAATATTATAAAAAAAATTATACAATCACAAAATTGAAAAAAGTATATTCAGTAGAAAATAATGCTATTATTTTATAAATGCAAGATCTGATCCTTTTGAATTAATTGATTCATCTATTCTAATGAAAAACTATTTCCCCAAATACCTTAAACAGATTCAGATTTTAAATAGGAAGATCATTAACATTGTATTTTTCACCAAAATTTATTGAACAATTCAAATCATTTCAAAATAATATCTAACAAGGAATTATTTCAGTATTATTTGCACCCAGCTTAATGGCTCCATGCAGCCTAAAACTGATCAATGGACACTTTGATCGAAACACTAAATTACCTCCTGTCTTTTCAAATAAACTGACAGCTAAAAACTAGCACGCTGATGAGGAAATGAAATGTGCTCAAATCAAACTGTGATGTCCCACTCTCCTGGAAGCTGACATTGTCAATCTTTGTGACTAATGGAAAACCGAGAAGAGCCACCAGATAAGCTATAGGAGAAATCTCAACCACTCCAAGTTATTTCAGAAATTCATAGCATCTGTATGAAGTCTGTTATCAAAATTTCCATTAATTTCCAGAGTACTGGATACTTTCATATTCAAAACACAAATACAAAAATAATTTATTACCTAATATAACTTTTAATCATCTGCTGTTGATAAATATCTAGTTAAAAACCAAGCCAGGGTTTGCCAGATAGCTCAGCAGACTAAAGTGCCTGCTTAGGCAGACATAGGGCCTGGAGTTCAATCCCAGAATGCTGTGCTGTCCCTGCCCCCACGGTGTGCTTAGATGGCAAATGAGACTGGGTGTGATGGCGCATGTCTATAATCCTAGCACTTGGGAGGCTGAAAACAGGAGGATCACTACAAGTCCGATCTGCAGAGTGAGACTCTTGTAGACCCTATATACCTTGTACTAAATACAAAAAAAAAAAAAAGCCAGTCCTTATCTTAGCAAGCTTAAATTAAAGCTGTCTGTATATCTATACTACATGTTTAGTTACTGTGTCACTAGTTTTCCACTTAGTGCTTCTCACCTTTCTAGGTTTAGTAGCTAACAGATGCACACATTTGGGCCAGTGCCTAAGCCTAATTGAACTTGCTTTTCGCTAAATTCAAGTCCTTCCCAATTCTTCAAATCAATCCTCCAGAAAGGAGGAGAACACATCTGGTCAGTGCCAGGGCACTACAGACAGATAGCTCACAGACTTTGGGAGTAGCAAATAGCTCAAAGATTTTTTGTGTGTTTCAAAAGAAACTTCTGAGATAGAAAAAGTGTCTCTACAGGGACATCTGGTGGCAGACCTGGATCAAGCTATCGGCTCCTTGACAATGCTGGAACCCTGTCAGTATCTCGCCTTCAGGATTACCAGAGTGCAGGAAAATGTCTGCACTATAAAGTCCATTAACGATATTTAGGGCCGGCCAGATAGTTCAGCAGATTAAAGTGCCTGCTTAGGCTGTAACCAGGGTTTGATCCCTGTTGTGCCCTGTCTGCCCTACCCATGGCACGCTGAGATGGTGATTGAGACTGGGCCTGGTGGCATGCTGTAATCCCAGCACTTGGGAGGCTGAAAACAGGAAAATCACTACAAATCTGATCTATGTAGTGAGACCCTGTAGACCCTGTACTAAATACTATATATATATATATATATATATATATATATATATATATATATATCCATTTGTACTGTTACTATAGATAATACAGCACTACAAGATCACTTTTGGGTCTAAAAATACCTGTCTCACTGAAATTCTGGGTTTCAGTTCCCTGTGCTCCTTGCCCATCAGCCATGACCAAACCATTGGAAATG
>PVKA01047044.1:0-14560 GCA_004027165.1 Ctenomys sociabilis | reverse complement strand
ATTTCAATGGTAGTGAAAATTAATGTTTAACTTTCTAAAATTTTAGGCACCATATTCATAAGTAATTTGCAAATTTTAAAATCTATAAATATTCAAAATGTAAATAGTTCAACTTTGAAAATTGAAAAAGTAAGTAATGTAGCACTATTTTTTTAGTTTCTTCTTATCCAGGTAGAAAATATATCTATAGCTTTATAATTTGTCTTTTCACTGTATGAATGGTCTCCAACTGCAAAATTAATTTATATTCCCTTTATAAAAATGGGAAATTTAGAAGTGGTGAAGAAAAGAACCCAATCCACTCATATTTTAAAGTGGAGAAAAACAACAACCTGAAGTAGATTTTGTATTTCATTTGTATAGTACGTATAAATACTTACCTTTTGTTGGGGGGTACAGGGTCTCATTATGTAACTCAGACTCAGTGATCCTCCTGACTCAGCCTCCCATGCTAGGACTACAGATATGTGCCACCATGTCCTGCTTTAGTGGCCAGCAAGTTTGTGATGCATGTGTTACTGGGGATCAAACTGGAATCTTGTGCTTGCCAGGCGGGTGCTTAAATGTCAACTACGTCCCCAGCCCATGTATCTATTTTTTAACAAATATATAAGCATATAACTTTTCTGTTTTACCATTTTTTAAAATGCATTTGGTTGTTATAGGGTCTTACTACATAGCTTAGACTCATGGTGATCCTCCTGTTTTCAGTCTCCCCAGCACTGCGATTACAGGCATGTGCCACTTGCCCAGACTCTGTGGCTGGCTCAACCCATGCTGTGGCCAGGACTGGTGTGGTATGTAGTTCTGGGGATGTAATGCTGTTCCCTGTATTTACTTAAGCTTGCCTACACAGGTGCTTTAATCCACTAAGCTCTAAGGTATCTTTCTGGCCCCTCTTTTACCACTATTTGATTATTGTTTAATGCTTTAAGTATTCTAGAGGAACATAATTTTTAACTTTTTTTTTTTCCAGAGCCAGGATTGAACTCAGGCCCTTGCACTTGCCAGGCAAGCACTTATTCAACTGAGCTATCTCCCCAGCCCCAAGAACATAATTTGTGATGACAATAATTTTTTCACATCAAAAGTAACTACTGTGGTGATCTTTGTTATATTTATTTTCTATAATTGTGTAGTCCATTTTATTTAAATAAGTTAACGGAAGTGAATTTTGTACTAACAAATTGAAAGAAAATTTGATATATCCAGTATAAAAAATTATGATACTGTTAATCATATGACCTTAGTATTTAAGAATACAGTGAATTCATATTATACTACATGCCTGCATTTTGTTGGGTATGTGTACGAATACTTTATTCATGTTATTTCAGTAATTACAGTAAAAAATGTTGCTATGCCAATTCTGCGAAGGTGTGTATGAAAGAGTTCAGGTTAGTGTCCTTATATACAAGACAAGGTTAGATGGGTGAGAGACTTAGTGGGAAGATACCAGAAAGAACCAGAAAAGGGAAGGAATAGGAAAAACTGTCAAGAAATGTGAGGCTGATTTGTATAAAAAAGAAGGTTTTTTTTTTTTTTTTTTTTTTTTTACTGTTTTCCCTTGTATTATGATAATGTAGTTTGAGGAAATTAACTGTGAAGTACTGGAATTTACATCTGGTGAATTCAGGTTTTGTCTTGGTTCGGCTAATACACATTTTTAGGGGGTTCCACATACTACTGTATTTCTTTAAGCTTAATTTATTCATATTTTGTATTCCAATGGTTCAACATATTACAGTGCTCATTTCAATGAAATGATATACTAATATATGCGAGAACTTTCGGCAAATGCAGGAAAGGTGCATATGAAAATGTGAAATGCTATTTTTACCATGATTTTCTATAGAACAACCTCTTTATGATTACATTTGACTCCAAGAGTGCTTAAATTCTGTTGTTTTAATTTTCAAAAAATCTCAAGAATACCATACATGAAGGGAAGTAAAATCATACATTTTCTTACATAATAAAACTTTCAGAAATGGATAAGAAAACAGAAGGCAAAGAGTTATGATAGCTTAATGATAGGAAAATGAAATGAGAAGTTGCAACCAGTTCCTTTATTGCCCTTTCTTAGGATGTGAAATTTTGCATCACAGTCTGAACACAAAGTTGCAAATGTAAAAGACAAGATACAATATCCCTTTTGAGACAAAGGCTCTGTATCAACACGTTGCCTAAAGTAACTGGAATTGAAGTTCTGCAAACTCTACTTATAACAACACAAAGAACAAAACAAATAGACCAAAAATAGCTTCAATATTTGTTGTCTAAAACATGGAATTATCTATTTCTCTGAAAAGAAAAGATCAATAAAATATTTTGCTATATATCTTATTGGATTATTTTCTGTAATCAATTAAACATTTAGTAAAAGACAGCCTGCAGGAGGAGGACACAGAGAAAGAGACAGAGAGAAGTAGAAATATTGATCATGTTGATTTTGACTATTAGGATTTTCCCAAATTTATCATATCATATCATGTAGGCCTAAATTTAAAAAAATTTTCTAATTGTTGTCTGATTAGGTGCAAGTTGCTCTTGAAGAGGATTTGCAGGTTATTAATGATTATGATATTTAACAGCATAAAAGATCCTTTATTAGGCCTCTTTAAAAAGAAATTAATTGGCTCCTACAAATGTAAACATCACTTTGCATTTTTGTTAATTGAGCTTTTTCCTTTAGCAGTATATGTTTCTTAGTTTCTGAATAGAGTAAATTATTATGGTTGACAAAAATATCTCAGCATTTCAAATTCAACCATTTACTACATTATGAATGCAGTTCCTGAGAGAAATGAGCTAACATTTTTGTTCATTATATATAACTTCATGCTCTCTTTTAATTTTGTTCTTTCACAGTCAAAAACTTGCAACAAGATATAAATAAATAATGTAATTCTTGCATTATAAAACTGGATCACTGCTTATGTCAGATTTTTGATATTCTAAAAAATTGTGTTCTTAAAATTTAATTATATAATTATAAAGAAAATAAGAGTGTGGCATAAATAAAATATTCTGGGTGCTAGTTTGATGGTGATCTTTTGTTCTCTGAAGCCAGGACAACATCTAATGAAGAACCACATTCAAACAATTAATTTTTTAAAATTTATTTTTTTAAAAAATGAATTGCATTTAAAATGCATCTTTGAGACAGGAATTGTCACTGTCTGAAAAATTGAAGTGGCTCTGAAATTTTTCTGAAAATATTAGTGATTTAAGGATATATCTCATAAGCTTTTTTAGTGAGAGGTAGAATTTAAATGAGCAACTCTTCAAAGGAGACATTCTTGGCCTATGTTAATTCACCACAGAATAAGTAAGGGTGTCTCTTCATATACTGGGCTTTCTTTCCAGGATCTCTTTTGTTCTGCATTCATTTTTACTTTCTAGTGAGGTCTTTAACAAGCCAGTGAAGATGGGTATCATCTTTCTTAGGCTTATACCTTAGCAGATCTATGACCAGAAATTAAAAGTTCCTTTTCTGATTTGTAAATTAGAACTCATCAAAAGCAAATCAGTTTTCTTTTCAAAGCACACGCACAAGACAACTGTCCCACTGCATGATAATGGGCTGAGAGATTCTAAATCTCCAAGACAGGAAGATTGCAATGAGCAACCCATGACCAACGAGAGGAGGGTATCTTTTAATAGGAAGAATGTGAAAATGGGGACCATATCCATGATATTAAAAATAGTATATCCAAGAAGCAAATGAAAATTGTGCCTATGTAGTCTCACAGTAAATAATCTACTTGTTCTTAGTACTCCATTGACTACACCATGTTTTTAAAATTATCTTGAAAAATTATGTAATCTCCATATAGTTAATGCAGAAATAGCTATAACCATACACTGAAAGTTTCAACAATAACATTTTTTCAAGCCAAGTACATTGTGGGTTTATGCCTAGAGCACATTTCCAGTTTTCTTCTGAGCTTTTGTAATTTTAATCCCACAGAAATAATTTACTATGAATCTGCCTTAGTGAAATATGTATCTTAATACAAACATTTACTATGATTATTTGAGCATCATTTTTATTTCCTAGTGTTCTAGTTTACTCCATGGCTTCTAAGTGTCAATATTTTAAATTTATGACTAAATGTTTGTTCTTCCTTATGGTAAGCATAATAATGGCCCCACAACGACATGCAATTCTTCCTGGCCTTGTAAATATATTGTGGCATGCCATAACTAAGTTACAATTGAAGGTAGAACTAAAGCCATTAGTTTAATTACTTTAAAAGGATGTTGAAAAGTCTCGTTACGCAGCTCAGACTTGTAGTGATCCTCCTGATTTCAGCCTCCCTAGCATTGGGATTATAGGTGTGCACCACCATGCCTGGTTTCAGTGGCCAGCTCAGCATGCCCTGGGGGTGGGGCCAGTTCAGTATGTAGTGTGGGGGATTGAACCCTGGTCTTTACACTTCCTAAGCAGTGCAAATTATCTTAGATTGTCAAGGTGAGTGCCCTGTAATAATACAGTATTTTTCCTGGGGAGAGGGTGTCAGGAAAGCCCAAACAAGGGCAACGGAATCCTCAATACAACTTGGGCAGCCATTGTTGCCCTGCTAATTGGGTGACAGGAACCGTGGACTAAGACATGAAGACAGCCTGGAGACACTAAAAAATGATAAACAGCAGATTCCTGCCAAGGGCGTCTAGAAATATTTGAAACCCATATTTTGGCCAAATGCAACCCATCTTAGATTTTAGGTTAACAACTCATACTTAATGAATTGCATCAAATTCAAATGGTTTTACTATTTGGATTCTTTCAAGAGTATGTTTTCAATTCAACAGACAAATAAGAGTTAAATATACATTTTAGTTTAAGATAAGAGAAACTAGCTAGTAAGTTTAATTTAAGATAAGGGAAACTTGCTCCCAATTTATTTTATTAAGGATGTTTACAGTCTTTCAAATTAGTGCGTCATTTGTAGTGCTCAGACTTGTGGTGATCCTCCTGTTTTCAGCCTCCCTAGCACTGGGATTACAGGTGTGCACCACCATGCCTGGTTTTAGTGGCCAGCTCACCGTGCCCTGGGAGTGAGGCCAGTTCAGCACATAGTGTGGGGGATGGAACCCTGATCTTTGCATTTGCCTAAGCAGGCACGTAGACCACTGAGCTATCTCACCAGCCTTGTCCTTTTTTTGATAGAAAACATTACAAGAAATTCATTAAAATGTATATTTCAGGGTCCTTTATCTAGAAAGGTTGTATACCCCAAACAGCATAACTGCTTGGAAGTAGGATGCCCTTCTGTATGTATTGCCATGCCAGTTAGAACACATGACAGCACAAACCCTTTTAATATGAGCAAATGAAATATTTTATAAGCTCTTCAATACATGATTTGGAAACCCATATTAGAAAAGTACAATATAAGTGCAACTATCCTAAGAATTCTTTAGTTTAAAATATTTGTTGTTAAAAAGGAATGCCTTATAAATTAGATGAATGCTAGCCATAGAAATAGATTACTTGTCTATTGATAATTACGTATTTGAGGCTTAATGCCAATATCATACCTTCTGAATCTGAAAACTCTTAATCTCCATTCAATTATCTCATGATCAAAAAGTATATTCAGCTTTGTTTTGGTACTGTAAATGGAACCCAGAGCCTTGTGCTTGCCAGGAAGGCATTGCACAGTGGAGCTACATCCTGGACTATATTCAGTTATTTTAAAATCTTTTATATATAGAATTTGTTTCTTTATATTTTAGAATTATGTAAAGTAGAATATAATTAACATGGTTGCATGGTTTCAGGGCAGTTTCTTTCATATAATACACATACACACACACACACATTACTTTCATGAAATTGTGTTTTGGACACTGCAAAGTTGGAGGTGGAGAAAAAAGCAGTGAAAATGGTGAGGGTTTTGATAGATCCAGTATTGTGCAACTCAGGAATAATTTGGAGCCTGTAAAATGTTTCCCAATGGAATTTTCTACTGTCCAATCAAAAACCTCAAGTATTTGCCCTCAGTTGCAGACAAAGAATCCATGTTAAATGATGTAGTAATAATAACTTAATAAGAGAAATGCAGTTAGGCGAACTATGGTTTCAAGCTCTGATTTCAGTTCATTATTGGACAAGTTGATTTTTCAATGGAATTAAATTGCATCATTAATGCAATAACCCACAGTATATCAATTAGGCTACAGTTTATTTGGTCATACTCAGCTGAAGGTACAAAATATCAGGACCTTCAAAAATAGTCACCTTCATTCATCACAAAACATGATTATGATATGACTCATAAAATAATACAATATATTAAACAAACAATAAACAGTTCATTTTATATACAAGGTTTCCTGCTCTTCTTCTATCCTTTTTTATAGTTTACTCATTTTTCCACATTACCTCACAATGATATGCACTTATGAGTGAAAGGACCTTTATAAAAATTCCTAGCATAGTTGTAATTACAGTTTTTCACTGGAAATATGAAAGTTCAGTTTCTTAGTTATGTCTTGGAATAACCTTTTTGTGTAATACAAACATTGTTTTATGTAACAGGAAGAGTAATTTCATTTACATTTAACAAATATGAAAATTAAGATTGAGAGAAATTAAAGGATTTGTCCAAGAGATGAGACTGGATTGAACTGGTTCTCCAAATTAGAACAGATATGGAAAATCCCTTCTCTTTCTGACCTACAGCGTTCAGTCAGGTACAGCTAGTCTAGGTCATAACAGATATGTGGATATTGAAAAGTAGGTAACTTAAATTCTGCTGTTCTTTCTTCTTTTCCTACCCCCTAGGATGTTTTATCCAGGTTTCTCTCAATCAGATGTATTCTGATTTCTGCTCTAATTCACCCGCTTTATTTCCCCTGCTAAATCTTGGCTTCTGTTCCTGATCAAGACAAACAGGACCAATCTACAGTGTTCCTATTCTACAGCTAAATGCCTTTCCGGGCTCAGGGCTTTAACCAGGTCTCGCTTCCGCTAGGCTTTTCAGGGCTTTTCCAACGATGCTGGATCAAACACAACGTCTAACTAAGGCCTTCAAAGCAGCTCACCTTCTGCTCCATTTGCAGGTGGCCTCTCTGCCCTCGCTCAGACACAACTTACATCTTCAAGCTCACCTTTCTATGTTCTCAGTCTTTTTTTTTCCTTGGTCTAAATTTTGCCCTTTATGTCTGAGTTTTATCTTAACTCTTCGTGTCTATGAAACAACTGTGGTTATCAACATCCAATTAGCAGCTTTCTTTATATCACAATGTCAATAACAGTTGTTTTTAACTAATTTCACAAGTTATGTACATTTTTTTCAGGCACTGTAAATTCACCACGGAGCTTTTCAATATTTTGGCTTTTCATATATGTGAATCTCTGCAATATGTACTCATATTTTTCCGCCACCATTATTTTCACTTGCTAACAGCAGATGCTTTGATATTTGTAATGGAAAAATATATTACACGCACTAAAGGAAATTTATCCCCAAAGTACAGAGTCCCAGATGTCAAAAGCATAGTGCTTCTTTTAAAATTAAAAATAAAGAATAGAGATGCAATCAATTTAAATCACATTTTGTTTACTGCTGAAAGTATTTAAATCCACTGCAAGTTACAGAATGAAAGAAAGACATTTTTGTTGTTTCCAAGTACACAGAAATTATCTTTTTATTGATGGCAACTAATAATAATGTAAACATAGTTAATATTGACATCATCTGGATCTTTTTGTATTAGAAATGTGTAACATTCTATACATTGGAACATAAAATATAGAATTTAATGTTTTATTCATAGAAATAAATTACGGGGTCTTACTGGTTGTATTACTTGCCTAGTTGTATGCTCAAAATACTGAAGTAAAATATTTGCTGAATGACTGGACTACAAATAAAGACAAATTTTTGACAGATATGTTTGCATCTGTGCTTAAGAATAAAAGTGGCATCCTATTATTTAAACATAATTTTCTCTGATTTATTTTCAAATTTGATTGACTTAAATAGGTGCAAACTATACTAAAGTGACATAGGAAGAGGGAGGGAGAGAGGGAGAGACCTAGAGAAAGAAAGAGATTTAAGAGGATATTTTAAACAGCAACATCTGAGTTTCTTCATTCAACATTTATTTGTGGATTTATCTATGTGTACACATAACTTATACATTATATTTTCACATGGCAAACATTAGATTTTTATGAGGTAGAATTTCAATATCTAGGATGGAGGTAAAATAAACCTCTTTCCTCAGGCTTGAGCACTTTCTCTTTTGTAAGTAGAGAGTTCAGGAAAGCAAACTATGCTCACATGTATTTTTCTGTAGGAATGCAGGGGAGAAATAAAAATGTGAGATAAATTTAGACGAAGAGGTAAAATTGCTCTACCATCCTGAAAATTTAGATTATAGAAATAATATACTTGCAGAATATCTGCCAGAGAAATGAATAATTTTATCCCCATTTTCATATCCCAAGTCATGGAAAAAGAAAAGAAACAAATTAAAATCAATTTTATTAGTTATATGATGTATCAAGTTTGCATACTATGTTAAAGTATGATTTAATGATATCTGCAAATACTCGAGCTAAAAATATTGTTTAAATTCTGAACAATGTCAAAATTTTATTGAAGTCAATACTACTGCATATTAATAGGTATAGGATAAACTTCCTATGTAAATGACAATTACATAGTTATTTGTGGTTATTGATATTTTATTAATATTTTTGGTGCTCTAAGTTTTTTGTTTAAACTTGAAATTAATTAATGACTAATCAGTTTTGGAATTGATTTCAAAATTAAGCTGGGAAACCAGCATGTAACTCATAACAATGTATTTCATATATTCCAATTTGACATTTATTACTTTATCTCTTTTCTCAGTAATCATAACATGTGATTGAAATTTACAATATGTGGGAATGGATTGATAGAAATAGATATTCAAGAAAAATCTTAGAATTCCCTAATACCATATTATTTGACTAAAATATATCCTGCCAGGCGTGGTGGTGCATGCCTGTAATCCCAGCACTAGGGAGGCTGAGGCGAGAGGATTGTTGTGAGTTCGAGATCAACCTGAGCTACGAAGTGAGCTTAAGGCCAGCCTGAACTGCATAGTGAGACCCTGTCTCAAAAAGACAAATATATATATATATATATATCTTCCATATATGTATATGTAAAATAAATATGCTTAAATGTGAATGTATTAAATGTACTTCAATTTCATAAAACAAACTGCAGAAAAATTCAAATCACCAGGAAAACTGTTTTTGCTTAAATGTACACAAAAGCAAGCTAATCATGAGTGGCTACTCAGCCACTGCTGTTTTCAAAGCCACCATTGAAATGAATGAGCTCCCAGTTACAAGGGGCACTGTTTTCTTTTAAATGACAAGGAAAAAACAAATCAATGTACAATGATACGTTTCTTTATATCGAAGGGCATACTAGCACATTCACAAAGTTGTTCATAGCTAAGCTAATTGTTGCTACGCTACACAATATTTCAAGACAGTGTTTGTATTATCCTTTGCCATTCTCATCTCCTTTTCTGCATTGTTCTCCTCATACTTCATATGTTGCTCGTTTTGCATCTGTGCTGCGTATCATTTATAAATATACTCACTCCATTGATTTCAAAATGTCTCTCATTTCTCTATTTGCTTTTCAATTTGAGTACAGTATAAAATGGAAGCACATTTCATATAATTTAAAGACATATGGGTCTTTACCTTTTTGCATAAACATTTAATTTATCAAAAAGATCACATGGTCCAATATGGTATGCCTTCTACTAAGGCTTACTTGTGATAGTAAATTTGAAATGCATTGATGTAAATATTAGGGCAAGTGCTTGTATCATTTATACATAAAAATGTTCAATGAATTTTAAGTCTTTCCTGGAGTCTGTATTTTCCATAGTGAATTACTATTATGTTATCATATTTACTCAATAGCATACAGAAAAGAGCAACTAGTAATAAAATATTCATTATCTTTTTCTTACTGGAATGCCACAGTACCCTCTCAAACCACTCCCTTCAGTCCAATAAAAGCCAAGCATGCATGTATGTATGTATGTTTATATTTGGTTGTTACAGACTCTCACTATGCAGCTCAGACTCATAGTGATCCTCCTGTTTTCTGCCTCCCCAGCGCTAGGCTTACAGTCATGCACCAATATGCCTGGACTTGGTGGCCAGCTCAGTTGGTCCTGGGGGTGGGGCTGGTGTGGCATGTGGTATGGGGGATAGCACTGTAGTCCCTATACTTACCTAAGCTTGCCAAACCAGGTCACTGAGCTGTATCATCGGCCCATAAAAGCTAACTGTTTAGTATACCTCCTTAGAGAGTTGTTTCCAAGGCCAGTATGGGTGTCTAATTTTTTACATTTTTATCGGGACATGTCAGCATCACATTGTTATGCTTTCTTCAAGGAAAGGAAGGTCCTGTATCAGAGCATCTTAATTTTTTACTAATTACTTTCCCCTCCTCTCCTTTGTCCTCTCTTTCTCTCTGGTCCCACTTCCTCTTTGCAAAAGATCCAGCCACTTGATTTTATTTATTTATGTATTTATTTATGTATTTATTTATTTATTTATTTATTTATTTGTGGAACTAGGGATTGAACTCAGGCCCTTGCGCTTGCCAGGGAAGTGCTTATTCTACTGAGCTATCTTCTGGCCTCAGCCACTTTATTTCATACATCAAAAACCGTGCTTGGGCTAAGGATCCTCACTGTTCATATAAAGATCTTCTATTTATTTTGTTATATTTTGATTCATATACTGTATTTGTAGAAGCTCTCTATCATTTAACTTTTGACTCATAGTGTTATTTTCATTACAATTCCCATCAGGTTGTTTTACTATTTTAATTTGGAAACCATTAATTGACAAACTATATTTGAATATTTTGAGTAACTTTTTAGAGTCCATTTGTCTTTGATTCTCTCTTTGTGTGCATGTCCCTGTATTTGCATGTGCGTCTGACTCCCTTCCTGTCATGACCCTTCTTTTCTTTCTACTTTTAGTTCTCACTTTATTTTCTTAAAAATCAAACCTTAAAATAGTTAACACGACTACTTATGCCCTACGCATTATTACTAGGTTTTCTGATATCACTTCAGAATGCTCTTGCAAAGTGATTCCACCAGGGGAGTCATACACGTTAGATCTTGTCTGTGAATGTGCAAGCATGTTTTTTTTTGTTTCTTTTCATATGTAAGATTTGGCGACAATTTTTTTCAGCTTGAGCTTCCTCTTAAGGGGGAGATATCTCCATAGAGTAAGTGCCTGCCTGGCAAGCACGAAGTCTGGAGTCCAATTCCCAATACCAAAAAAGAAAAAAGAGAAATATAATTAATAGAATTTTAGCATTTGTTTTCCTAACCAGCTATAAAGTTGGAAATAAATTTTAAATAAATAGAAATTTATTATTTTTTTTCCAACACATAGAATTTCCTTTTAAAATTATTAGATCATTTTTGACTGAGAAAAAAATGAAAGTGAAAAAAAAGAATCACTAATATTTGTTTAACTCCCCCATCCCCTCCCCCATTTTTTTTTTGTTTTTTGCTTTGTCCAATAGGTCACCTCCATTTTTATTTTAAACCTGGCATATACTTTTATAGCTAGTAATCATGTTTGTCAATTTCCTTTTATACTTGAGGAAGAATTCACCAGAAACACAACTAAGGCCTCTCTTATGTTTCATATATTATATCAAGCATTCATTGAACCAAGAAATATTGGTCCCTATTAAAACATGTTGAATTTGAGCAAACCTTTAGGACAATATATGAGTATCAAAGATCCCTGCAACTCTGTTCCTTGAGGACTTAATCTTTGGTTTCACTAACTTTACTGCTCTAATTTTTAAAATCACATTTTGTCATTAAGCCACCTAAAAATTATACACTACTGAAAAATTCAAGAATTGAAACAAATAGTATATTTAACTTTTATTCTCTTTATCATTTTGCAAAATTTTTGTTTCTTGATAGCAGTGTATAAGATCTAATACCTATCTTGTTATCCATCCTCCGTGTATCTGTCTACCCAATGACCTACCATTCATCTATCCTTCTACCTCCATATTGATGAGATTACTGTAGCTGTGACATTTTACCTTATATTCAATTTAAAGGAGGAGAGGTTTATACAGGCTCTTCATTTCTGAAATTTCAGTCTGTGATCGATGGGTTTCAAGTAGAAACATTATACCAAAAGATCATGGCAGAGCAAAGCTACTTATCTCCTGGGGACAGAGACACAGACCCCAGGAGGAAAACATCTGGGAAATATGTACTCTGCATATATGCCTACTGACCCAACTCTTTCATCTTGAAATCATCTCTCAGAAGAATATTAAACTGGGACATCAGTGAGTTTATCTTCTGATTAACATTGTGCCTTCATGACCCAATCACTTATGCAGGTGAGTCTTAATCAAGTCGTGATGACAGTAGCACTGAACAGCTGTGATTTCATCATTAGAACATTGAAACACAGTGTGTTGCAATGTACTTTAAATCAGTATAAATTTAAGTGGATAAGTAGCAAATGTTAGCCAGCAAGATACTTACACTATACTTAGTTACAAATCATAATGGACTGAATGAATATAAGCCCCAAATATACAGTCAGTCTGTTTTAATTCAGGTTGAAGCTCCAAGCATTTCTTTTTATCTCATATTCAAGTACAGTAACACAGACAGGTAAAACAGAACAGGAAACAAAGCTAGAAGAAATGTCTAGATTTTTTGTTCTTTACATAAATATGAGAATCATAAATGTTGCTTTTCCTTAGTAATAATGTTAATCTGTAGGAAACCAGTCTGGGAAATAGAACATGGATTAAGATCACATTTCTTTAAACATTGCCACATCTCATTGTATGTTTGCAGCTTTCCTAGGACATCAAAGTGAAGAATATGACAAAAATAATAATACACTACTAGAAGGAACTGTACATGAACCACCAACATAGTAGGGATCAAATAAAAAGTGGTAAAAAAAAGAATGAAAGGAAGAGAGTTGAGTCCTCTTGAAAGACTGATTCATCATCCCACTATGTATAAACCCTACAAGAACGCCAAGAAAGGTTATTCCAGTTTGATAATTGGTTGAAATCTCCACTCTTCTGATCACTGCCCAATACGACTAAAAATCTTTCACTCTACTATGAGAAATCTAGAAAAGCAATCTTCTGCCATGCTTCTTCAAATATCAGTGCAACATATTTCATATCATGTCTGACTCAAAAGACGTGGAAACACATGCCAATGAAGATGTTAAAAGAATCACAAAATTATCATTTATCATATCCTCCCTTTAATCTTGGTATTAAACTTAGGGCCACATGCATGCCTGGTCCTCACTCTTCCATTGAACAATAGCCCTAGGCCACCATAGATCCATAGATAGATAGATAGATAGATAGATAGAGACCAAACTGGCATCAAAGTTTTAATTTTCTTGCCTCCCTCTTCCTCATGAATATATTTTAAAAAGTTTTGTAAAACATCTTAATTCATTTTCATGTATTTCTGCTTTGATGAAATAAGACACTGGTATGAACTCATCAAAAGCAATGTTTTAAGATCATGTGATTATTTTGAGCAAAACTTTTAAAAAAAGGTTAAATTTATTCAAAATCTCTAATAGAGACATAAAGTGTAGCTCAGTTATAAAGTAAGAGATTGATTACATGGGCAGGGACCTGAAATAAATCACATTACCAAAAATAAACAAGTATACAAACAAAGAATCAAAAATGGCCAGATATTTTTTGGATTTTGATTTATGTCTTTGAAGTAAAAAAAAAAAATGTTCTGCTGTCCATTTGTTGTATATTAGCTAGTAAGTTCTAAAACGTTTTGATCTCTATGATTTAATTCATATAGGATATGTATAGTAAACAATCTAAAATTGTTCACAAATGTTTTAGTTATGTTGATTGTCCGGCGCTGCTCCCGTCCCGCAGAAGAAGACACTCAGACACTCAGCAATGGGTTCAGCAAGCCTTTATCGAGTGGGATGCAAGCCTCTACATGCGTCCGCTACCCGCGGCTCCTACCGTGCAAGCATGGCGAATCTCGTGATACAGCAAGCTATATAGATTTCACAAACCAATCACAATTTCACACGTGTTTAAATAGCATTGGTGGGATCATAAAAAACGGCGGGCCTTTCTCTGAACAGGAGGGGCCCAGGCACAGCAACAAAAACCCGGAAGCCGGAGGTGGGCGCTGTCTTAGCAGACACGATGGGCGGGGGAGCCAAAAGCGGCCGCCATCTCAGAGCGGCTCCCAACATCTCCCTCCTTTTGTTTTAATAAAAAAGGGCAGCAATATCTACCAAGTGATCACAGCGGCTGGCGCCCTTTCAATAAGCCCACTAGGACCTCTCCTGGCACTGGGTTGGCCACCCCCAGTCCCGGTTTTGATCCTTTGAGGCCTCATCCTTTTGTTGGGCCAGGATGAAATGGATGGATGGAACCTGGATGCACACCAGCATGTGGTCGAGAGTCCTTCTAAGCCCCTCTTAGGACACTCCACC
>PVKA01047043.1:0-14560 GCA_004027165.1 Ctenomys sociabilis | reverse complement strand
ACATACATACACACACACACACACACACACACACACACACACACACACACACATATATATATGTTTCCCTCAACCCTTCTTCTGTCTTTCTGCTCATCTCAGAAATTCCTTCCTTTTGAACATATTCATTCCCTTTTTATAGCATCTATTGTATCTATTGTACCCTTCACATTTTATTTATTCTTTCAGGTTCTTACCCTAAGGAGACAATACCATCTTTGCACAGGCAGGTCTGATTTATTTAAGTTAAGAGTATGGTTTGTAATTGTATCCATTTACCGATAAAAGCTCAAATTTATCATTTTTATAGCTGTATAATCTGCTTTGTGTAAAAATACCACATTTTCTTTATCCATGCTGTAATTAATAGACATTTGGGTTGCTTCCAAGATTTAGCTATGACAAATTGTACTAATGTAAACATGGGTACATAAATTGTTGGAATATGATGTTTGCAGTTCTTTCTTACTTTAGAAAATAATTCAAGAATGATGAGCAATTAAAAAGAATTGTACATTAAATTACTTTAGGTTTAGGGGATCTAACTCCCTAAATTAAGCCATAAAGTAATTTGTTAGTAGTTATAAGTTGTTTCAGCTACTATATTCTAGACAGTAAGTCCTCTATTGAAAGGAATATTAAAAACAATAGTTCTCTTCTTTGATGCTCGATCTGGTCTGCAATATAAACTCCATCTCACAGAAGCTGAAATTAAAGAGAAAATGTGTGACAATCAGTGTTCCCAAAATTCAATCTGTGGCAGTTACTCAAATATATATGCATATGTGACTATGGATCTATCTGTGTGTGCATCTGATAAAGAAGTTTCTCTTCTATTCCAGGCTGAGAACTCCCAAGAAGTGTCAAAAAGCCTCTACATGGAAAGGAACAGAGAACAAAGATGCAAGTCTAAAACAGTGAACATTACTGTGAATGCTGAAGTTAAGACATTGTGGACCTCACACATTTTTACAGAAGTGCTGAATATGCTGATATTATATATTAGTTTCAGGTCAACTAAAATATCTAATTTCTTTATTGGCTTTTTGAATATAGGCACATATTTACTTTGTATACATATACACCTATGCATATGTAATACACATATGTTACAATATATATCTTATGAAATAAATAATCTCATTTATCAATTTTATTTTTTTATTTTTAATTGACATAGAAATCAAATAACACTAAAAGGTAGTTAAATTAAGATTTCAATCTTTATTAGTATGATATGATAAATAACTATAATTAAAAGTACTTAATGAATACACATTACAAATTATAAGCTCATCAAAATTAATACTAGTTGTGTGTATGCTGTTTCAGTGTTCACTGGATTTAAATTTCTATAATGAAATACAAGGTGTTAGATATTTAGAATAACTTTTGAAAAGTCAGATTCATTTCTAAATACAAAGGTCTCCACAAAAATATATTAACCTCAAGGATCAATAACTTTCTCTGTTATGTTACTGCAATGAATACTATAAAGTATACTGCATTTACTCTCTTATGAAATTTGGCACATTGAAAAAGTATTGAAGAAAGCAGACATTCCTTCCTGCTTTTAAACTTGTGAAATCAATTTTATCCCACACAAGATTCAATTTCATGGTCTCAGAAGTGTTTCATGGCCCAGAAGTGTTTCAGAGATTCATTCCCTGAATAAGACACATTGTCTGTCCTTATCCAGGCAACAGGTTTATTCTTGAACATTAAACAATCTCAGGCAATGTAGTATTTTTCAGACAGCTGTAACATACTGGATTTTCTCTGAAGGAATCAATTCTGATGCCTAAGAATTCTTATATTCTTGCACTGTGTTTGTACGTATTTGTACAGTATTCCTATACTATATACAAGTTAATTAGTATACAGTTATTTTTTATGCTAGAACAAAGTCTCAGGTTTTTTTTCTTGTACCCTCAGCAGAAAAGCCATTTCTGACATCTTTTAGTTCTCAACATTTTTATTGAGTAAATAAAATTCACTTCTTCTGGTCAATGTTTAGCTATAAAATTGCTTAATTCAAATTTTCCAGTTTTGTCTCACTGCATTGAGGTCTGTCTTCATATGCTTAGTATAATACAGCAGTGTACTGAAAGTGAGCATTTCATATATGAAACAGAGATGCGCGATTTCTCCAGGCTCCTAAGCCATCCCACATCCTGTGTGCACCGGCTTAGTGCCCCTCTGCCTTTCCTCTCCCTGGTGCAAGTGTAACGTTCCTCTCTGATTTCACTCAGTCAGCTCCATCAGTAACCTTGCTTCCATTCCAATAATTACATTCTCCAGAATAATCCAAGGATATTTTCTGGTTGAGGTGTCTTGATTTAAAACAAATGTGGAGAGGCCCATGTATGCTGCCTCTTGCTCCCTCTCTCTATTTCATTGCTCTTAGATCCCAAGCTACTGATCTCTAGACCCCTTCCTCATTGTTTGGATTTGACTTTTTGGTGTTTTCTTTTACTGATCTAGTTATAATTTTTAAGCCTTACTTTGAACTTCTTAATACTAGTGCCAGGATAATCAATGATCTTCATCCTTTTTGGTCATGAATACATAGGAAAGCTAAGGCTCCTTTAGCTCACTAGGTCTTACTTCTCATGGCTGGGTACTTTTCTTTACCCGTACTCCTTAAGTGCTGTTCATCCCTCTTCTGACAGCTCTGTCTTGGGTCTTCATTTCGCTGCATTCTGTTAGCTCTGTAAATTCATCTATGCCGGCAGTTCCTGCTGTCATGGAAAGGAATAGTGACTAGAATATCAAAATTTCTTCTCCAGAATTTCTGTCTGAGACCCCTGAGGCATGATGGAGCCTTATCACCCCAGGAGCACTTTGTGGCCAACCTATCCACTTCAAAGAAATGGGATCAAACATAAGGCACAGTGGGCCAGCAAGATAGCACAGCAGACTAAGCACCTGCTTTGGCAAACCCAGGAACGAGGGTCCAATCTCAAGTTCCACATGCTGCACTGGCCCTGCTCCTAGGGCACGCTGAACCAGCGACTGAGTTCTGGTGTGGTGGTGCACTCCTGTAATTCCAAAGCTGGGGAAACTAGAAACAGGAGGATCACTATGAGTTTCAGCTGCATAGTGAGATGCTGTACCAAATACATAAAAGAAAAACGGAACAACAACAAGAAAATACCCCATAAGGCATAGTAAGCAAGTACTTTACTGCTGGTCTAAAAACCCTCAGCTCCAAAACAGTAGGAAAGTTACTCAATTAAAAAAAAAAAACTAGGAAAGATTATGTAGTAATTATGCAAATTACATTTTATTGCATAAAATCATGCAATAATTATATTATGCAAATATGTCACTTTCATATTGAAAGGTTTTTAAATGTACTTTCAAGTCTTTGTCTTAAATTCTTACAACAATCACATAATTTTATTTTTGTATTTATTTACTGTAGGACATGTAGGGTTCTTGAGATCTGGAGCCATGCCCAAGATCACAAACTCAGAATTGACAGAACAAGAGTTTGAGATCCAACAGGAATTTATGTATGTTAACATTAATGCTGCATATTTTAACTGTTATCAATTAGAAATTCATCAAATATTGTTCTACCTCTGAGAGGAGTTTTTCTTAAAGATGCCATGAGAAAGAATTCTTCTTTAAGCATGGTTTTTCTTTATTGATGACTGAATTTTTTGTTAGAGGCAATAATTCATTTCTTGGACATTGACAAAATAGAGTATTAAAGATGGAAATCAAAGATTGTGTGTCTCCTGGAAATGAAAACCTATAATGTTGTATATATTCCTTCTTTGGCATGAAATTCAAAATGTACACAATTTGAACAATATAGTCTTAATCATAAAACTAATTTTTTATAAAATATTTCAAAATCTACATCCTCAAATTTCAAAAATGCTGCCCATTTGTAGTATGTATTACCTCATATGGTGAAGGGCTTTTGACATTTGCTTTAAAGGCTTTTGCTGTTCTTGCCTTTGGTTCCATATGTTCAAAAAAGAAAAAAGTATGCACTTTTGTGAGAGTCCAGCACGCACAAGGAAACATAATCTCTGCACTGTGTAGGAGCCGAGACCTCAGAAGTTGGTCAGAGTTATGCTAGGACCAGACTCCTGTCTAGCAAAAAGGGAGCAGCAACATTCCTGCCTGGCGCCTGCTGCGACACATTTCAAGAATGGTAACAGACTTAGGGTTTTAAAACTATCAGTCTGGGATCAGTAGCCTGCGCCGAGAGGCTGTGGATACCAAATTCCAGCTGTCACAACTTGCTTCTGTGAGAACCTCCTGCTCAGTGGGCCAGAGGCCTGGAAGATGGACTTCGTTACAACCATGTGCTATAGCCCTTTTTATAGACAGGCCAAGCCCAAACCACAAATCTCCCTCTTGAAAACCCCAGGCTTTCCTTCCTGGTTTGAAATACAAGGTCAACGTAAGGTTATCTGTAGGCTGGGCATGAGCACCCAAACAAAATATTTAGCCAACTCTATGACTAGTCTGTGGTTTCAGGTTTTTATTTCAAAATCCTGCGGACCATTAATCACTACCATGAAAAAATCCTCTTTGGGGAGTTCACAAGCAGTTCACTCATTGGGTTATGGAATCTGTGTTTGTGTTTGCATTGCACAAAATGAAAAGAGGTGATTGACCCAGTTGAATCAAAGACACACCTAGAATTTGGGACTTTCAAGTATAATCTTTCTCCATACAAGATTTTCAATTATCTGTATGTGATGGTACAGCAGCTACTTGAATGATATCAGTTTTCTTAGGGAAGGAAAGATCAGCTTTCAGCTCCTTGTTCACTTTACCAAGACTAGTAAACTGCTCATCCACAGCAAGAATAGCTGATCTTCAAAGCTGAGGGTGTTAGCTGCACTCAATCTACCACATAAATACAATTTATGGGACCTTTGTTGATTCTATTACACTCCTCCCTTAGCAGAAATTCCTAAATTGTTTTCAAGGGCAAGTAAGCCATAGTGAGCAACAATTGAATTCTCAATAGGTACAGGGTGAATCTTTAATGCATATTCTGTGTAGTAGCTATTTTCATTAAGCTTATTTTATTGATGAAAAGTGCTAGGCTTTGGAATGTTTAATAATTTGCCACCATCTCAACCAGATGGAAGTAGAACCAGGACCTGCCTTTGATGTTATGTTTTATTATAATACAAATTAGAAGATGAAAAACTATACTTTTTTTAAAATAAAACTTATTAAGTCTTCTGACTTGTCCTTCAACTTATTGAGAAGATGCTCTGCATGTCTATGAAACAATAGTATGGTTGGATTTTATGAAGATTGTTGTTCCTGTGATTATGTTTCAAATGTTACAAGAAACTTTCGGTGAGCTATCTGTAGTAGAAGTGTTTCTGGCCAGTGTCCTAATGGTGCTGATGTTAGGAGTTAGAAGGTCTCACTCTTCTCCAGCACCAAAATTTAACTTGCTCTTGTTGTTGAACCAGTGTGAGCCTCAGTTTCCTCCATCTTTTGATAATAAGCCTTGTTTTATTCCGCAAAATAGCAGAATTGTTTCCATAACAGAGATGGGAAATGTGTCAAATATTATGTCTATTACACATGACATGGATGTGTCCTTTTATTGAGTATCAATAAAATCTATACCCACCAATTGTAAAGCCATAGTAATGACAAACAAAAGATGATAGTTTATTTCTGACACAGCAGACAATTCTGTTAGATGTTACAGTATTTAATTTTGAATTAAAACTTGTCTGTATTTTCAGTGGGGTTGCTTTGTGTGTGTTGTATCTAAAATGTCACTTTCAAAAATACATTACCTAGATTTTCTCATATATTCCTTCCCAAATGTCATAGCTTTGCATTTTGTATTAGGGTCTAGTTAGAATTAATTTTCATGAAAGAAACGAAGTGTTTAGATTAATTATCTCTGTGTGCCTCAATGTCCAATTGTCCCAGTACTATTTCTTTAAAAGACTACGCTTTTCCACAATATTTTGCATGTTCTCTACTGTACTTTATGGAAAACACCATCAGTACATTGTGGCCCAAATTCCACTCCTTTAGTGGATCCCTGACCTATATTCCCTACTGTAATAGTGATCCATTGCTGCAGTAACAACTCACCACAAACTCTGAGACAATTTGACATGGACTTGTCTTCATTTTGGAAGTTAGAACTCTGTAGTGGGTCTCACTTGCCGTGTTATCCTTTTGGCTTCTTTAAGACATCTTTTGAGGCACATGACTTACCTTATTCCTTTGGGAGTTGGGATAAAGGGAAATGAAATTAGCAGTACCCTCCGTCTCTCATCTTCTTCGCCTTTAATAGAAGTGGTTGCTATGGACACCTGGCATCTCTGTCATATCTTTGCACATACTTACTCTCTAAATAAAGAGCACATTTTTGCTCTAAATTCATGGAAAGATGGTCACTTTTTGGAGTAAATAACAGTAGTGTGATGTCCATGAGGTTTCTGCTCAACTCACTATTCATTTCACAGTACAAATAATTACCCATTTTATTTTATGATGAGGGCAATGATAGTGGTGGTAGTAACATTTTTACTTCAGTTAATTGTCTGGGTTATTCTTTCATTAAACTTCCATGTCTCCCTGCTATTCTATTATAGATGAAGTATAAAATCATAATCCTTGATCTATGCGGCAATTAATTTTGCCCATTGTAATGAAACACTGCTGGGGAATTTGTAAAACCATGGCCTACTACAAATTTACTGTCTCAAAGGTCTATCGAGACCTCTGTTTGTTATCAGTGCCTTTCTCATCCTCCAAAGTCTCCTAATTGTCCTAAACAAAAATCTCCAAACCTTTCAATTGTCTGCACAATCTAAACTTTTCTTCCCTCCCTCACTTGTCTCAGTTAATTTTTACTTGTTGCGGGGACGAAATACTGACACCCAAAATTAAGACAGGGAAGGTTTATTTAGTTCACAGTTCATGGAGGTTTCAGTCCATACTGCGGGGGCTCCCAGGCAGACGGCAGCAGTTCATGGCAGCAGAAAACAATGAAGAGCATGACCAGTTTGCTCTCTGTGAGAGCCTGAGAGAAAGTTTTCCTGCTCTTCATTGTTTTCTTTGGCCGTGACTCATCCACATGGATGACACAGACAAAGGATCTACAGAATAAGGTACAGGACTACAAGATAAACCCTGAGGGGACTTCACTGACCACATAAGAAACATAAAGTACATGTGTTGGTATATAAATCTTGCTCTATCTAGGTCTTAACCATCCAGCAGAAAAGTATAAAAATGAAGTATACATCGTGGGGCCATAATATTAAGCTGAGCTGTAAATGGCTATAGTCGACAACTTCTTTGAATAACTCACTATTGTTGTGGAATGCTGGACTTTGTTCGATTGTGGTGTTGAGTTGAAGCACCTAAGTTAGTTGAATGACAATGGAGTGCCCACCTTTGACAGGTGTAGACAAAGGAAGGGGTATAGAAAGAAAAAATCATGATGTGTGTGTATAGACAGTACACTTGGGATAGATAACTCTGTGCTTCTACATAATCCTATGAGAGGCAAGATTTGCACTGATGGTGGTTGGACAGGATATTATGTCGGCTTCTAGTACTACGGTCATCCACTAGGAAAATAATTATTGAATTTTTGATATAATTCAGGTATAAAAAATAAGATAAGTAAACAGCTACACTCTTAATTTACTGATAAGAGACATCTGCTATAATAATGTCTGTAAGTATAATATCATGTATGCACCTTGTACGATACCAAAACATTATGAAAACAGTTTGCAATGTATTAATTTATGGAATCTGTCTTGTTAAGGTGTCTTAAAACTGTCTGATTGATATTTGTACTTCAATAAAATAAAAATAAATTAAAAATAATAAAGAAAGAAAGAAAATGCAAATCAAAAAAAAAAAAAAAAAACCAATGAAGAGCAGAGGAGGAGCAGAAGGTGTGGCTGACTCTCTCTCTTCCTTCTATGTTGACTGTGAAGACCGGGGCTTCTCCAAGGAAGTGGCGATGGGCGCTGCGAATATCTGAGCTCCCCTGAAGTGGTGCAGCTGGGAATCTCTTCGAAAGAAGCATTGCGCAGAAGCCTTCCTCAGCCTGTTTACATACCCTACAAGGGCCAGTCACTCTGGGGTGAGCCCTTCCCACTCTAGGAGCGGGGCCTCCACTCCCTAGAGCTGCAGTTGTTGAGCCTGTTCAACTAAGATTCAGACCCCTCAAGTTCACAGTGCATCAACTACCACACTCACCACATCCTCCTCTCCCCAACCTCTCCTTCTTTGCCCTCCACTCAACTTATTCCCACCAATTAATCATGTGGGTCACCTCAATTTTTTTTTTTTTTACCCTTTATTCTTGTCTGCCAAGATTACTTGTTGCAGTGACACCTAATGCATCCAACTATGCTCTTATTTTCTCAAAGGCCTTTGCTTTACCAGTTCTCAGCTGTCTTGAATCATTATTCAGTCATTTTACTCTTGTTGCTTTTCTTACTCAATAAAATATTCAGACCAACATATGCTTTCACTGTGAAATATAGAACAGAAACCTTGCTCCCCATACTGTTTCTTGTAAGTTGTAACAATACCTTACACTCCCTTGTCATCAAAAGTTCTAGAGCCCTTTCCTGTGCTTTCTTCTTCTTTCCTCGACCTTTCCTTCCCTTTCCACCAGCCTTCACGGACTACCTTAAATAATACACTCATCTCTCGCAGAACTTTGTGTTTCCTTTATATCTATCTGTTCAGGATATTTTTTGGGGCGGTTGGTGGTCTGGAGCTATTCCTAAACTATCAGTACTTCTTAGATATTATAATTTATTTTAAAGTAATTGGGCAATTCATAATCCTCGGCTGAATTTTTCTTGTGAGTGTTTGTAGTCATTGTACAATTTGAGGTAGCAAGTTTTGTAAAGAGATTATAATGTAAGCAAGCGCAGATCAAATTCTGCAACAGGCACAAACTATGGGTATTTATTCAGTAAATATTCACTAGAAAATTACACATTGCATGATTCTTTATAAAATTAATTAGGGCTTCACTTCTATAGCAAAATCCATAGACTTATTTCATTACCTTCATTGGGTACCATGATGTGAGGTATTTCACAAGTATGTTTATAACTTTGTGTGATGCTGGCATGTTATGAAACATGAGAAGCTCAGGAATAAAATTCTCAAACACATTTCCACATTCCTTTCTGTTATCTAAAATATTGAAGATGTGGAAGGAGGAATGAACGTAGAGTAGCAAATCAGGGAGGGAGCCAGATGTTGGGATACGAAGAGTATTTTGTTTTTCTAATCTGTTTAGTTGAAAGTACATTAGCATTCAGGCCTATTATTGAATAAATTTCAAGAAAATCTGGTGATATTCACTTGGGAATATTGTTGGAGATCCCTAAGTTCAGTTGTGATTTTTTCTTGTTTTTGTAAATTTCCTCTTTTAGAGCAGATTTATAGTATCAGGGTGACATCTGTTACTATTATACCATATTCCAATTTTGTAATGATTTGAAATGGCCACTGGCTCACCATTGACTTCTAAACATTCTTTATAACAAGACACACAGTGTTCCAATATAAACCCATTATAAAATCATTCATAGCGGGACAGTGTACCAAATCAAATGATTTTTAATTTTTATTCTTTCATTCCGTATTTATAAACAGTATAGAGTTTTTAAAGTTGTTACTTCAGCATCCATGAATTTTCTCCAGTTTGGTTCTGATGCTTATTTGGGTTGGATTATCTATTCTTTCATAGTAGCTATTTTGTCTTATAGCAGAAAGAAATCCTTTTCTTTTATTAGGGGACATCGAATTCTGGACTTCACACCTGCTATGCAGGCGCTTAGGCCACCGAGCCATCTTCCTGGCCCTCCTCTTATTTTCTTTCCCCTTCTTTCTTGTCATTTGTTCCTCTTGCCATTTTTCTGTTATGAACATACTGTAATGAATATCTTCATAGATGTTTTATTTCCCCTTAGATTATTACTTAATATTCTGATAAGTATTTTGACTAGCACTGATATGATGAACCAAAAATACATGATTCCTGCTATTTATTGCAGTTATTTCTCAGTACAGTTATTTAAAATAATTATATCAATTGTTAATTATAAATTCTAGGAAACATATCGCTGCTAGATGGAAGGAAATTAAAAAAATAGTTTTTTCTCTGAGGACATTAATTCTATTACCTCTCATTGGTTGCTCTTTCTGTTACCATTTGTCCAACTACAGTAAGCTTAAGAAATATATGTTATTTCAACTAAAAAATGCAGATTGCAGGCGCACTATCCCAGTTCCTCTAGAGGATAACTCAGATGATTCTGATACAGATTGTTCACTCTCTGATTTGCAAAAGCACTGATGATCCATGTGCCAGAGATATCCAAACTGTTTTCTAGCCCAAACCTTCCCTAATGGGTTCAAACCAACTGAGTTTTGAGGTAAACTCAGCAAATGAAGTATGGATAAAACATATAGTGAATATCTCAATTAAAAATTTCAAAAAGTTATTACAGTAAAACACATTGCCCTTAATCCTTTAAAGAAGGATTAAGGGCAATGTGTATTCACTTGAACACACTTAGCCTGTCTTTCTTTGCCAATTCCTGAAAAATGCTGGAAGCCCTTTTTCAAGAGGGTCTGTTTGAATCAATTCCAAGTGTCTGGTGCAATTTCTGTCAAATGCAGTCACTACGGTGCTTTCTCATGCACCGTGTCCACCAGATCTGGTGTCATGGGATTCCGGCTCACCCCACGGGCGCAAAAGCAAGAGGGGAAGCAGCTTTCATTCATCTAGGACACGGCAGTAGCCACCACTGCACAACCAACCTAAGTGAACTGCTCCTCTTTAAAACCTGCCTCTTTTTTTTGTATCCAAGATGCTCAGTAGTTTGTTTTGGTTAAGATTCTACTTTCAGAAGTGGTGTAGTGATCACCATTAGAGTTCTGTTACTCTCAGTATCAAAGGCCAACAGTATGACACCACTTTTGCTCTACGACCCATAACTGATTTAAACTTAACCATAAATTTTTTTTAAGTTGCCTTTATTTTACTTTAACTATGATATTAATGGTCATGATCTTACATTCTTTCCAGGTGAAAGAACAACCACTCCAAAAGGCACATGATATGTTGTTTAAAATACCTTCTACTGGCAAGAATCAGTAAGAATGATGGACCCCATTTTTAACAAGAGCAAATAAATCATGTTAATGTTTTATGACTTGTTCATGGTATAGATCAGTAACAACCAAGGAAACAAATTGGCAGTCACATAACTACTTGCAGATTTTGAAAATTCCAAACCCAATGGCAACCATAGCAATAAATCACTGAGAATTAAAAACATTTCCTTCAAACATTCCCAAAAAAGGAATTTTTCTTAAATATCATCTTTTTTTTTCCTGACAGAAAAATAGGATTCAAAAGAAATTCTTGTCTCAGAAAACAAGAATCTTGTTTCTGTATGTGTTTTTTAAATCATCTATGTGTACTTTCAATCATTAGTGAATGTAAGGAGTACATTCACTAATCAAAAGAGATTATAAACAAAAGATGCAGGAACTGGTGTTAATCATACTCATCATTGTCTTGCATTTTTATCCAAAGTCAGTGTTGTTTTCTGCACTAATAAGAAGTGTTTTTTATCTATCAATGTGCACATTTTCCTTTGCTTACTCAAATACTTTCTAGTTTGAGCACAAAAGTTGCAGCTGCTAAAAGAAGTCTGATACAAGAATAAAATGTTTTTCCTTTTCAAAGAAAATCTAAATCTGGACAAGCTATACTGCTTCACAGAAAAAGTGCATTTGTTTCAGTCGGAGCTGGCAGTACAAGCGTGGAACAGATAAATATTTAAAGAAATAGCAAAAGCTTTAAAGTGAAAATAATGACATTGGCTAGATCTAGGTAGGATATCTTAAATATACGATTGGGTGCCTCTTTCAAAATTATTCTGGGAAGTCTAGCTAGAGGCCTACTTGTGAAGTAAGTCTGAACGCTTGGCTTCGGAATGCTGAGCGTGCTCAGTGTCATGATAAAGGGGAGTGACGTGCAAGGGCTGCTAAAGGAAGAGTTCCCCACATTTGCTACTCCAAGAGGTTCTCAGCTTCTTTGTAATCTTATTTTCACAGACAATATGGAGCTACAAGACATATAGAATACTTATAGATAATAAGGAAAAGTGAATTATGTTTTATATTATCTATTCATTATCAATGTTTTCGGTAAAAATTATTCATTGTATAACTTAATTGAAAAGATCAAGTTTAGGAAACTAGAAAATAATATTTTATAGAACATAGCATTGAGCATAGCAATGAATGCATCTTAGTAAAATTTTATTTCTTATGCTCAGGATATCTTTTTTGTGATGGAAGCTTTTGGGCCCCTAGGAATCTAGGAGATTGTGCAAAACCTAAAATGAAGATCAAAGTGTGAACACATGCACAGGAAACAGTCACATTAGGAAACTTTTGGTAAGAGATGGCACCCAGGCGTTTCTCAGTGTGCTTCTACATTATAGTTCACACAAGTTTTCCCAATTTTTGTTTTATTTTTCCTGGTATACATACTATAGACTTATATAAGAACTGTTCCTTGTATTATTTTTTAATAGCTATATAACATAAACTAAGTAAACTATAACACATTTCTTTATATTTTTAGTGTTGACTTTTTTCTATACAAAAATCCAGTGATTTTTAAATATATTTACATAACTTAGGGATTGAAAAATGAGTGAGGTTATTGGATTAACATGTATAAACTTTTTACTGGCTCTTAATACATGATTATGTTTTCTTTAGTGCAAGCTTTGTGTGTCTGCTCACAAAGTGGCATACAAGATTCAACATAGACTCCTTTTTTTAAAAAACATTATGTATTTGGTACAGGGTCTCATGCAGCTCTCACTCATAGTGATTCTCCTGTTTTCAGTCTCCCCAGGGCTGGGATTACAGGTGTGCGCTACCACACCCAGACTCTGTGGACAGATCAGTACCCAGTGACAGGGCTGGCCAGGGATCAAACCCAGTTCCTGTGCTTGCCTAAGCAGGCGTTTAATCTGCTGAACTACCTCACAGGCCCTCATGGACTCACTCTTAGCTCTAACCAAATATATACTGATTTTGTCTTAAAAGATAAAAATACTGTACATAATTTTTAAAGAGAAACAAATAGTTTTATTTAATTTTACCAATTTGGACAATTGCACTTTATAAAACATTTACTAATATTACTAATAATTTTTAATAAAATATTTAATTACTAGTTACCAATGCAAGATTTATAATTATATGTGATTAAGATAGTTAATAGTAAAGAAGTGACCTTGAAATATAAGCATTTTAAAGTGATGCCATTCATTTCACTTCTTTGTACTTTGTTTGATTCTGTACCTAGCTATATAGTTCAGTACAGTCCTCGGCTCTCTTTATAATGAAGATTTGCCTTGAACTTGTGGCCCTCCTACCTTTGTCTCCCAAATGCTGGAGTGATACGATTGTGCCACCCTGCCTGGATTACTTAATTTAAATTTTTATTAAGTAAGTAACCTATATTTCAAAATAGAATAGAGCCTGAGATACTTCACACAAAAGATAGAAGATATAATTCTCTATTTCATTTATGGAAGGAGAGCAAGAAATATCTTAAAAATAAAAATAGATGCTAAACTGAAAAATCTGGTTTTTTTACTTTAAAGAGAATAAAAAATAAAATATTAGAAAGGATACAAAATTTCAAAACACGAAGATGATAGGAATTCAGTGGTGGGTGTTACGTTGAAAAGCGTTGTCTTCAAAGCTGCTCAGGTCGTCAGATGTAGGCATGTACAACTGATCAAAATAAATATTTTAAGCCCTAACTATTCTCTTCAAAAAAAAAAAATAAAACTTCGCAGCGCAGTCCTCCTGGCTATCCTCGGTGCCCATGCCCGCAGTCTTCCCTCCTTTTCTCTTTCCTCGCTTCCTTCCCTCATCTCAGTTATTTCCTTGGGAGCAGTTCATTTCGTTTTACTATACCAACTGTGCCTCTCACATGTCATTCTTAATGTAAAATTTGATTACAGAAATAAAATTTGTACAATTTTCTTAAGCATGATTTTTGTTAGTTGCTAATTCACTGGGAAATTAATATTTATTCTGAAACTTTTATAGTGGAACTAAAAATTTTTTTGTTTATGAACTTGATTTTCAGAAGTTATTTAAAAGTATATTTTTGCTTGATGGAAGTTTGTAATTTTCATGTAATATCACTTGCTAAACTTTCATTTAATCATTCTCCTTATCTTTCCAAAGCAAAGTAAAACATTTTTGGTTAAAGACTGAATATTCAGATTCTTTAGGTAGCATTTCTGTAAATTACTTTTGCATAGTAAATTATTCAAAACTACTAACATTAATTTTGTTTTGGTATAACTTGTGAATCTATCTTCTTCAAATATAATTATCCAATTTTCATTTAAAGTTTAATAGATATTATTTTGTTATGCAATTCTTTTATATTTAATTTGTAATCAATTATTCTCAGGAATTTTATTGTGATCTGATAATATTGTGA
>PVKA01047041.1:0-14563 GCA_004027165.1 Ctenomys sociabilis | reverse complement strand
ATATATGTGTGTGTGTGTGTGTGTGTGTGTGTGTGTGTGTGTGTGTGTGTGTCTAGATATACAGCTACTTTCTATTAGTTCAATGAGAAGAAAGGTTTGTACTAATACTGTTTAGACACACTATCATGTCTGCATCTTGTCCTCTGTATAACTACCTTGAAGACAACAATATGCAATGTATTAATTATTATAACGGTCCTAATAACATGCTTGGAAACTGTTTCATTGTTGTTTGTTCTCATTAAAATGAACAAAAATATTTTTAAAAAAAGAAAAAGCAAAAGATCATCTTGGTCCTTTGAGTAGGTAGAATTGTGTTCTGAAGCTAAGGCTTAGTTCTCAAGGTAAGCTCTAGATTTTTCTATGTGAGTGGGTTGATAAGTCCCTTGTAAGGAGATCCCCAGACATCCTGCCATTTGGATCTTGCTATTATTCCTAAGGTGCCATCATTGCTTACAGATAGGGACTCCAAAGCCCTGGGACCCAAGAGAATGGCCTTTGCAGATAGCGTACAATCCAAATGTAAAGAAACAGTTCCACAGAGAGGCACAGGAGAGTTTATGCTGCTTTCAATGTGTTTGCCATTCCCAGCTCTAACTAATCAGGAAAAAGGAGTTAGCTGAAAGACTCTGGTAAGCTCTGTGTTTCCCTTCTGGTCTTTCTTCCCCTTTGAAAGAATATCTGTGTCAACAGAACAATATGGTTCTGAGAAACATGGTTTTGAGTTTACTCTCCCGAATGTTGATGGGTTCCACCCAGACCAGTGATATACAAGTCACACTTCATGAGGATGCAGCAGAGATTCTGTGATCAGTGTGTAGCCTATGACCCTGGTGTAGTGGAATGTCACTTCTTTTCTTTCCTTGGAGTATGTGTAAGTGGGAAAAAATGACTATAGAGTGCTCTTACAAAACTTAAGAATCAGCATAAATACTGAAAAAAAAAGTTACCTTGCAAAGCCACTAGTCGTAAAAAATTTTAGAGAGCTTTCAAAGAGCTTTAGTAAAATATTTCCATAGTATCACAGTGAGTGAGTCATGTGACAAGGAACACCCAGTTCTGTTTTCCACCCTTTGTGGGACTTGGGGACAGTAATGGAAATCTGACTCTCATGGAATGATCCTAGTATTCCCCTTTTGTATGGAAAGGGTTTTCTCTCTGAACACAGAAGTCCTCACCATCCTCTTTTCCAGACCTATATTTTAAGCAAAGTCCAGGAGTTAACAGGTCAGTTAGTGACTGGCAGAGGTCCCAGGTTTGCAAGAGTGGTGAATCGAAGTAAGATGCCCATTTCTGTTGAATTGTTTGGAGAGCACTTTGAGGGTGTACCCTTGCCAACAACTCAGATCCTTCTCTCATTCTTGGGGTTCTCTACCCTCCTTCCCTATTGTCTTTTCTCCCCTGCTATTTTGTTTTTACAACTCCAAATGTTGGAAAAGCCTCCTGTAACTACACAAAAATGCCATCTGGATGAAGACCATCTTTTACCCATAGGTCAGACTTGGGAGAGCAGAAGCATCAGAGATGGATCTCAACTTTTCAATCTATTTGACATATAAAAGATAAAAACAATGACTTCAAATATTCATATTTTGAAATGGATGATCCTATTTCTCTCTGGATATCACTTATTAAGGGCATGCTCCATACCAGGCTTTGCTAAATGTCTCATGTACATGTGTGTTCATGGTCTCTTCACCCCAGTCTTTGAGGTAGATCTCTCACACTCTTCATCTCTCAGGCAAGGAAGTGGAATGACACAAAGAGATCAGAAATGTTTGAGGTTACATGAGATGCAAGAGCAGCTGGAGCTGTTTTGACTCCAAACCACCCCCACCACCACCACACATTTCAGGATACAGACTTGGATAGGAACTTGGCATGGAAAGGAAAGATTAGACCATTCAGTTGATAGAGGTTGGAAAAATTGATAGCAGCAACCATCCATAAATACCAGACAGACAGACAGACAAAGACAGACCCAGAAAGAAAGTACATATTTATATGCTTGAGTCTAGGTGGCCCCAAAACACAAAAGTTAGACCCTTAAGTCATGGGGAGATGATTAGGGGGATGGTAAAGGGGGAAGCAGAAACATAATGTATTGTTTTACTGCTATGTATCAATTACTGAGCTTGGAAAATTATATGTAGTAATTCAGATAATCTCCATAGCAACAGGACCATGTAGATACTATGCTTTATTTTATAGGTGAGCAAATGGAGACAAATGAAATGAGCGCAGAGAATCAAGCCACTTCCCATTTACACTGGGGCTAAAGCCATAGATTTCTATAAACTTAAATATTTTGTTGTGTTTTAATGCGTGTTGTTTTATAGCTATTCGCATTACAAAGTTTCAGAACCTTTATTGTGCTTAATTAGAGATTAGAAAGTAGAAACAGCCTTCACCCAGGAGGATAGAGATGTAGGTAATGAAAAGTGTTGCACAGTATCTATAGGAGGAAAGCAAGACTGAAAGGGGATTTGGCCCTGGACCCCAGGATTTTGGGGGTCCACATAAATGTACTCAAAAGAAAATGAGTGTGTTCAGTGTGACCTCTCACTGCCTTATTCCAGACATTTGGCATTCTAAATTTGAATGATAAGAAGAGGCGTTTTATACCTTGGTTTATCTAACAGAAGCCCTTTGGCACAGAACTGCAGCTGGCCTCAGGTCCCCTGGAGAATGCCCCGTGTAAGAGCTTGACCTAATTCATTCTGTAGGTTTGTCCCTTTGCCATAGGCCTCCAACATATGATGCACCCTTGCTGGTTTACACCAGGTTGTGTCTATGTCTCTGCACACTCCTTCTAGGACCTTCTCTACCTGCTATTTATATCCATGCTAATGAGGGGTTTCCAGCATTTTTTTACATAGTTGTCCTTGCTTATTTCCTTACTATATTTTTCTCCAGCTCTAAGCCCTTGAAAACCTGGAGAGAGTTTCAAGTATCTGGCCAGTATCTGAATGTTGAAGGTTTCTGAAACCCACAGCTAGATGCGTGCACGTGGCTGATGATGACCTAGAGATAACCTACGACTTCCAACCTGAACATCCAACCTCCTTGCTTTATCTCTTTCAGACCCGCTGTCTCCTCAATGTCAAAGGCCACTTTCATAATTGTGACAGTTTCCCTTTGCATCTTTCTCCATTTTTAAAGTATATTTAATACAGGGTCTGCAGGGGCTCACTACACAGATCTGAGTCATAGTGATCCTCCTGTTTTCAGCCTCCCAAGTGCTGGGATTACAGAATTATACCACTACACCCAGTCACAGTTGCTATCTCAGTGGGCCCCAGAGATTGGGGCCCACATGGCTTGTGGTTCTAGGGATCGAACCCTGGTCCCTACACTTACCTAAGCAGGTGCTTTATCTGCTGAGCTATCTGGTCAGCCCTGTTATCTCCATTTTTGAGTGGCATCACACACTGATTCTCTGCGTGATCTTTTTGGTCTGTACTTGTTGACCCTTGCCAGCAATACTATCATCTTTGCAGTTATCCACCTCAGCCATCAACTCCACACAACCATATGCTCCTTCCTGAGCGTGTTGTCCATTATCAAGACCTATGACACTGTGACATCATCCCCTGAATGCTGTACAGTCTCCTCAGTGCCCAATAAGCCATCTCCATTCCAGGCTGTGCCACCCAGCACTTCTTCTATCTCACTTTTCATGTTAACAACTGTTTCCTACTCACATCACTGGGGTATGTCCTCTATGTGGCCATTTGTAACCCTCTGCATTACTCACTCACCATGGGGAGAAAGGCTTGTGTACAATTTGCAAGCAGATCCTGGAGTACTGACCTGAGCACAGCTATCAGTCAAGGGTCTTCTGTGTTCAGCCTGCCTCTTCTGTGATGTGAGGATCATCTCTCATTTCTCCAGTGATATCTGGCCCCTAATGAAGCTCACCTGTGCTGACACTACCTCCAAATAGTGTATCACTTTGCTCATTGGCATTTGTGTTGTTGTCATGTCCATGGTCTTGGTCTTCATCTCCTATGTCCTCATTGTCACCACCATCCTGAGAATGATATCAGCTGAGGGCTGGAAAAGGACTTGCCACCTGTGCCTCCCACCTCACAGTGGTCATTGTTCATTATGGCTGTTCCTCCTTCATCTACCTCCAACCTAAATTCCAAAATTCCCTGAGAGGCAGAGTCTGCGAGCCACAATGTGATCACCCCTTGATGAACACTAACATGCACATCCTGAGGAATGAGGAGGTCAAGGATGCCTTGCTCAGAGCTCTGAGAAGGAAGTCCCTGTCTTAGATGTTGGCCAGTCTCAAATAGTGAAATGAGAACAGTACAGTAAGTTGTCACCTAGAGAAAGCTAGTTAGACACAAGATAGTCTGAAAGCACCAGGTGGCTGGTCTGGGAAGCACCTAGGAACCAGGAAGGAAAATGCTAATGAAAGCTTGGGTAGATTTGCCCAGCTAGACAGATGGGTTTAACAAGCTTGATGAAAACCAGACAGGATAAACATATCCCTTTACTGAACTATAATATTAACCATTATTCCTTAGCATAAGGTTTGGTAAGTCAGCAAGAAAGGTGGAGAAAATATATAGCATCATATTAAAAGAATTTATGTAGGGAGAATCTGCTCTCAGTGTAAAAATTAGGGCACTAAAATCTGTTCTCATTTACCCCCAGCACTTCCAATTCTACACTTTACATTGCAGTTAGCAACAAATTCGCTCATTATTTACCCTGTGCCTTGTACTGCACCAAGAATACTATAGAGGATGTCAAACTGAAGCTCTGACAGCCAGTTTACAAGTTGATTGAGAATTTTAAGCTTTGTGTAGCAAGCCCTCTTTCCTATTGAAGAGTTGGAAAAACGTCTCTGTCATTCTTCTTGTCCTGTTCCCTCTTTCCAGATACACTGGGAAATATAACAGCTCTAGGTCTGTTCTGTTCAGCCCTTGGGGCTATTTCCTTCCATTTATGACACCTCTTCTTTTACACTTTTATTGCAAGTATCCTAGAGAATAGGCATTATTTTAAGCACTTTACTCATTTAGCCATCAGCAGAAATCCATGAGGTGTACATTGTTATTTTTATTTCACAGGTGAGCAACTGAGACCAGAGAAGGTTAAGTAAATTTTTCAAGGCCACTCAGCTTGTGTGTGAAAGGATCAGAATATAAACACAGGCAATGTAACTCCAGAGCCCATTGCTACATTATAAACTCATGATGATAATTATACTTGGGCTTCTTATTTACAATAACAAAACTACATTCCTCCGTACTAGTAGAAGGAAAGGTACCCAAAATTGGGGCTTTATGAATCCCTCAAATCCAATTAGGGCTATCTTTGACATAGGAAATCAGTCTGGATATCTGTAAATTATGTATTTGTAGTATGAGTCCACTCCTTGAACATTTTGATGCACCTTTTCTCCACTCATATAAAGCAAAAAGAGGAACAGAGTAAGTCTGAAGTGGGGCAAAGGACTCTGGGTAATAATAGGTTTCAGTGTATTAACCTCTACATCCTATCCTCTTCCCCAAGATTGGCTTACTATGACTTTGCTCTAAGAACCAATGACCTTAGGTAGGACATAATCAAGCAGTATGATACTGTACACAGATCACAAGGTTTGGACCCAAAGAGACATCTGTCCCCACTGTAGGTCCAAGCATATGTAAATATGCCCTAGCAAGAAAAAAAAAAAGTCTTGAACTCCTTGGCCTTTGTTTCCTCCCTGAACCACGGAGCTGACAATAAGAGCACACAGGTAACTGCGAGGAATCAGTAGCATTATGGAATGACATTTCTGGGCATAGGGGAAACAGCGGTAACTGTTAGCACCTCTTGTATAACCTCCCCTTTCACACATCATGCTAGGTCATTCTGAGGTCAACATTAAAGTTACTCTTGGCAGAGACTTCATGGAAGATACAATTTGAACAAACTGTGAGTGAGTGAATGAGATTTCCCTTGCTGGGTGGCCTTAAAGGGAATTGTTCTCTCAGAGTCTTCCAAGAATTAACTTTCCAGACACACTTGCAGCCACTGTCTGCTGTCCTTCAGATTTCCCTCTCCAGTGTTATTGTTGCTTGCTAGCTAACCAAATACTCCCCATAGCATCATTCTCTCTTAGCTACCCAGAATTACTGCAAAGAGGCTTGAGATTCTTGTGTGCATTAATCCTTGTATTTAGTCTGAATAAACTCTTACAACCACATATGCATCTATTTTTAATGTAATGTTAATTTATTTGAAAGTACCAACTACTAAATTGCTAGTTCTCTTTTTCAGAATTTATTTATTTCTCTATCAATAAGTTTAACCAGTTACAACTAGTTCTATACAACTATTTTCAAGGGGAAGATGCATGAAATATTTAAAAATTTAAAAGAAACTTTGCTATGCAGAGAAGTTGGGCATCTCAGCTCTACGTGACAGAAAAACAGTGTGAGGGTTTACACGAGAGGCCTTTAGCAACTTCAGATTAATCTGTTGTTTATCTTATTCAGGGCCTTCCTTGAAAGCCTCCTGCTGACAATTCCAACGAATCATTAGGAAGTCTATTTCTGAGATTCTAAATTACATTATATGCAATGTATGAACTATAAGAACTACTGACATGTGGCCCCAGGTAGGGCAGTGTGAAGCACTATGGGAGTTTATATGTTTGTTTGGCATTTGGTGAACTTCACTTCTGTAGTCACCCTTTGTAGGCTTATTTTTCTTCTGGCAGTGAATGGTAATACAACCACTGTGAGCAGCAGAGTGGACTTTCCATACACCTCTCATCTGTTCTTTGAAATAACACTACAGCTTTTACAGGATCATTTCGAGCACTAAGTGAGATAGAAATCTATGAAAGTGTCCAATCAATTTTAATTGCTGCTGAAGTTCAATACTCTCCTTTTCACCCACTACTACATTTTATAACATTAACCCAGTTCTTCTTTTCTAAAATCATTTTAATTGTCCCAAAACAATGATACAATAGAACATAGAACTATCTACCCCAACTCTACTCCTTCTGTGTTAAGAACCCACAACCATAAATCCAATCTAATGACAGACTATTAATATAGAAATAATTGTGTTTAATTTATCAGTTATAATACTTAGCTTTTGAAATGTGTATATGTGGGTAATCAAGGAAATGGCATAAATCCACCTGAGGAAAGTAGTTCAAGAAATGATTGGTTCTTTCCTCTCCCTTTGTCCACACATTGATTGGGGCATAAGCCATATTGATTTGGTTGAAAAGTCTCTCCCATCTATCCCCTCTCTCTGGCACTACTGCCACCCTTCTAGATCAATCCCAATTATCTCTGTCACATCAGCAGCCTAACTGGATTCCATGCCTCTTCTCACCAATCTCAAATCCATCTTCACACCACTACTGCATCAATCTATCAATCTCAGTGCTGGGTATATGTTTTTCCATCAAGGAAACAAAATCATCAGATAGACAGGGAGCGTGCATAGGGTACCTACTGATAAAGAAGTTTATCTCCTTAACAAGGCAATTGCTAAGGAGTCTTGAAGTCCATAAACATGAGGCACAAATGAAAATAACTTGAAAGATCTGCATAAGTCATAAAACCCAAATCTTTTGTTTTTTAATTAATTTTATTGGTACATTTATACATAATGATTACATTTACCATAGAGAATCTGTACCTGTGCATGACATGTCTTCTTCTTTTTTCCCCAGTCTTCTCCCCTCCCTGCACCTCCTCTTCCTCTCCTTATTTATAAATCTTTATTGTTACGTTTTCCTCCTGTTCTTTTTTTTCTTTTACCATCCTTCCTTTCCCCCTTCCCCATCCCTTGGTTCCTTTCCCATTTGAACATTTTCTTCACATTTCACAATATCTATTATATATTTTTGGTCCTTATTTACCCTTTCAGTTTCTCACAACAGGAAAACATGATATTTAAATGTGTGTTGAAATGTGCATCCATATACCTAAGGAAGACTCAGTTTATCCTTCTTTACAAATCCAAATACTTTAAAACCTTTACAACCTAGTGTCACTTTACCTACAGAGATAATTAGGATTATATATAATGAACCTGAGTACAAACAAGGGCAGCCCCCCCCCCCGGCTACTGTACATTCATTGTGATTATCTATCACCAGCAAAAAAAATGTGAGCCTTAATAAGATTAATGCATCATCTCATTCATTTCTGTCTTTCCACCAACTTGTCCCTATCTAGCTATATGGTAAATGAGTGAAGAATTAATGGACACAAATAAGACTAAGAAAGTGCTAAGAAAGCAATAAACCAACTCATGAAAAGCACTCGGCAGGAAGTAAATTTGGATCTAGGAAGTTTGCCAAATAGGGAAAGGAAGGATTCTGGATAAAAAAGAACTTTGCTCAGAGACTTAGCCTTGTTTCCCCTACATTGTGCATGTTTAGTTCTAAATGCCATGAGACAAAGACATGCAGCAGGATCTGTCACCTGTCAAACCATGGCTCTGTTTGACCACTTTGACTCCAAAAAGAATACCATGCCTTGCACTGGAGAGGGTTTCTCTCTCTAAGTACAAAGCCCTAACTTTCCTGAGATTCAAGACAGTCTGGCTGTAGGTTTGAGCTTCAATAACGTGTCACTGTGGATTTCTGGAAAAACAAAAAAAGCACAATATGTTTATTTAGACAAGTAAAATCCAATCAAGTAAACCAGCTTCTTCTACTGCTGTTTCTACTTGAAAGAAAAATCTCCTAGGCTCCCCAGCACTAACCTGAAGATCGAGACGAGTCCCATGCATAATGAATGAGTCCTTAAGGTACCTGCTGTCTGCATCATTCCCATAGGATAGCTCTCAGGGTATCTTCAGGGAGTGACCCCAAGAAACATAACTATTTTATCTGTGGAGTGCATTTTCCATGGCTTTGAAGACTTTTCCACAGAGGTTTTGTGAAGAGTGCCTGCTTCCCATGCCTGCCTGAATACGTCCTTGCAAGTGTTTCTTCCCTGCCCGCTGAGTCTTCGCAATGTTGCAGCCTCTGTGACCACCTTGTTGTTCCCTGTGCCTAAAGACTGTGAGCCAGGGAATCAATGCTTCCCTGTTCCCTCTCTGGTCTTCAGCAGCATTCTGTCATGGAACTGACATAATCACATGAGTACTCTTTAGCAAAGAAGGCTGACATAGGGCACATTACCCACGAGTGACTTAAACTTATTGTAGTAAGGCAGGGGGCCTCATAAAGATGTATTACTGCAATTTCCTTTGAAGCATTATAGGCTTTCAAAGATGAAAGATGCTAACCATGTCATTATACCTCAAGACAGACTTCAGCCACATCAGGCAATACTCTAACCTGGTGTCTCAATTTTTCAATTTGTTGGTGTGAGAAATAGTATAATTCTTCCTTGGGAAAAACTTTCACATGTGTTGCATGATATTTAACATTGCCACAAAGCCAGGAGCACCCATGACCATCATTAGAACTATCAAAAGCTCAGCTAGGCTGGTTTCAGTGCAGTAGTTCCGCATCAGCCCATAGATGCTTAGAGACCTCCCAGAAGATAAATGTCTTTAGCCACATATTTTACTGTCATCATTTTCTCTATTTTGAAATATTCTCTACTACAGTCTTACCCTCTTTTAGTATTCTTTGCATCAGTGATTAACAGCTGGTCATCAACCTCTGTTAAGTAGATCGTTATAAACTTGAAGACAGTCACCAAGCCTTCTAACCTTCATCACAGATGTGATTTACTTTATGCGAAAAGTCACTTTCTGAATATGCATAAGCAAATCAGAATATAATTTAAATACCCGACAAGAACGTTCTGTTTAAAGAGACAAAAATGTAAAATATTACATAAATTAGATCAATTCTTATCCTTCAACAAAATGATATATCCTTATTGTAACTGTTTTTCATATTCACAGTCTGATTTTGCTTTCAGTGAAAGTCACTTGAATTCACTTCATCACTCCTGATACAATTGTTTACCTCTTCAAAAATAGGCCTGTGCCTCCTCCCAAAGTTATATTGGCTGTAAATTTCCCTCCTAGTTTAGGGCAGGTAAAGATGTAGCACAGTTTATAACATACATGAATCAGTGGTGTGAACTACCAGCAGACTTCCATCATTCAGACAGCAGGAGGGAGAGGATGGTGGCTGGTTAAGATTTCCCTGTTCCTTCTTCAAAACAAGATGAAACCTGCTGCATTGTTTTTACCTCCACTTTCTAAAAGATGTACATGAGAAATAATTCATAATCTTTAAAGGAAAGAACTCTGCAGCCCATCTCTAAATAAATTGTTTCCAAGCACCTAATTCATGTATAATCCTGAGTTAGTGCAATATGAAAAAAGAGTTATTATAAAGTCTCTGAGTGTTTGTGTGAGAAGTGGCAGCAATGCTAGAGGCATAAAATAATCCAAATCAACATGAGAACATCAGAGTATAATGTGACTTCATGGTGAGCTGAAAACTTGCACTGGGTTTGTGTAAGAGGGGAAAAGGAAGACAATCATTAGTATGTGAGAGAGAAAGGGTATGAGGGAACCAGAGACATCCAGCTATACAGTAAGAAAATGGGGCACTGTACAGTTCTGTGATGCACAGGAAATTGAAATAGATGGATATAGAGCAAAGAACATTTTAAGCAAAGTTTTTTTTTAAGGTGGGAATATTTATTTACTTCACGGTTAAAACATTTTTTTTTTCTTTTTAAGTTTTCCATTTTAAGCAAAGTTAAGAGAACCCAAGGATGAACTGAAATCCACTATGCAATGTTTCCCCCATTTATAGTTGGCAATTTAATTCAATCAATTTCAGATATGTGCATGAGTTCTGAGACTGAAGATTTTTATTCTTCTCCAGCTCCAATTTAATGACGATTCAACAAAGAGATAACTATATTATACTCATCACTGATTTACTTTCCAGGATTTCTCCAGTCTCCAAAAGTACTGGGTGACCCTTTTGTGGTGTTCCTTGAACTATACATCCTTATGCTGGAGGGCAATATAACTAATTGCAACAATGACACAAGTATAGGCTGCGTTCAGGTTGCCCTTTGTGCCACTAAGGTGGCCTAGTTCTGTGACATCTGGCCTGTGAGATGAAGCTCTCCGGGTTGACATTACTGTTAATGAGATTGTGACTCTGATCATCAATGTCCTGGTACTTGTACCTGTGAGTCTTGTTTTCATCTCTTATGTACCACACGTTGCACTCAGGACCTTGCACTTGCCAGGCAGGCACTTATGCCCCTGAGCTATCTCCACAGCCCTCATCTCTTATGACCTGATCATCTCCACCATCCTCAAGATTGCTTCTGCTGAAGACAGAAGAAAGACTTTTGCCATCTGTACCTCTCACCTCACTGTGGTCATTGTCCACTACAACTATGCCTGTATTGCCTACCTCAGGCCAAGTTCTGAGAAGACCAGAGCTGATCTCTGTGACATACATTGTCATCACCCCACTTGTGAACTCTGTAGTGTGCACCCTGAAGAGCAAAGAGCTCAAGGAAGTTCAGTGCAGGGTTGTTTGCAGAAAACTTTCCCCAAAGCAGAAAGATTCTGCTGAGGCTCTTAACATGGACTCTAGGCAAGAATATGAGGATAAAAGTCTCACGCCCTTGGATTTTAGAGACATCCCTTAACTGGGAAGAATGTCAGCATCACACATGTGGGAATTTAAAACCTTTAAATGAAAACCTTAGATGAAGCACTGGTGATGATTTGGTGGATAACTAGACAAAGAAAGATAAGATCTGTCAAAGAAAGGGTCACAAAGCAGTATGGAAAAATAATTTTTATTGACTTTTTGTTTTCCTTGTGAATCTGCATGTAATGAAATCAATAAAAAAGAATCCAAGACATATTTTCAAATTTTTCTTACATACCTTTCCTATTTACTAGTATAAGAGTCTCTCAAGCTTGAATCTGTGTTGGAGCCTATATGTAATATTGAGTAATATCACAGGGTGGACAGAGGAGGTGGCTTCAGGATAGGATAGCCCAAGAGACTAGATTTCTCTCTCCTAGATCCAATAGCACTGCTTTGTTAAAGATAGTGGCTGTCATGGTTTGTATCTGAATGGTTCCTTAAAGCCTCATGCAGTCACGGGGCTGTAAGCAGGCTTTTTGGAGGCAGTTGGATCCAGAGCTTGTAACTGATTTGTGGTCCTATGCTGGGATTAAGGGTATGAGTGCTATACCTGCCCTAGGGTTTGTAGTATGCATATAAAATACGGGATAGAAAGAGGGAAGTGATACATATAAAGGATTAAAGGGTGCCTACAAGAAAGGAAGGATGGGAGTGAGAACAGATGGAAGGAGGAAGGGATAGAAAGATAAGCAATATAAGGAAAGAGAGATTATTAGCATTGTCAGGGAAATCTTTTCAGAGAGTAAGTTATCTGTTTTAAAACACTAATAGGGATTATCAGATGGACATGTTGAGGGAAAAGAATTCTAAAGGGAAGTAACGATACAGATCCAAGTATAAGAGAAGTGTTCACAGAATGAAGAATCCTTTAGTGTCTTCAGTGTGAGGAAGGAAAATGGAAGAAGATACAACCAAAAGAGTATTTTTGAGTCAGAGTGTGAAGAAATTTGGGTTATAGAATTTTACATAGTGGGAATTCCTCAACTCAGAAAACTAGGATTCAGATTATGAGATAAGGATTACTGATATTCTAAATGCCCTTACTTAGCTCCACTGATTTAAGTAGTGTGTGTGCTATAGAGCTGTAAGACATAAGCCAAGAAAATCATGGGGAAAACAGAATCTGACTGCAGCATTTGGAGGAAAGACATAGAAATAATTATACACTTAAATTGAAGCTAAAACAACTCCATACTTAAAGACAATCAGAGGGAGCATAGACGATATTCTGACTGAGGAGAATTGTGAGATTTAGGGTTTGGAATACTGAGTCCCAGGAAGGAGAAGGACTTTCTGTGATGTCAGCACTGGGATGGGCCTCTGACCCTGTGACACCATGACATCCCAACCACTAGACTGAAACAGTAGACCTATTATTCAGAACACCTTTAAAAGTAGATACAAAGACAAAAGAGCAAGTACTCTCTATCCACTCCACATCATCGCCAAACAGCCCTTCTCATTTTAATAGAGGCAATGTCAAAAATCAAACCACAGCTAAAATTCTCTAAGAACTTTACATGATGGATAAGAGAAGATGTTACCTAAGACTGAAAAAGATTATTAATTAAAAGCAAGCCATTGCAGGAAAAACATTTGAAAGTCATTCAGTAACCAGTCCTGGAATCTTTATGTAGCCAAGTAGTCTGCTGCTCATGGAAAATATTGAGATAAACCCTGCACCATCACCTCGATAAAACAGCTCCCAGTCATGCAGAGGAGACATGTTTATGTCTGCACAATGCAATGTGATAGAGAAACTGATGAGGCACGCTTAATATTTAAAGATAAAGGTGGAAGGCTTGGGAGATTTTTCCCGATCTAAATAGAACAATATCTTATCAAACCAAGAAGGACCATTTTCATGCTGGAGTTCAGCCGAAGGAATGCCTGTTTCCTGGGAAATGTGTCTCTCTTGCTCTCCGTGTGTGCAGCCATCCCCTGGGCAAGAGATATGCTCTTTTTCACAAGAGTCATTGAGGACATTACATCACTGTGGATTTCTAGAACATTTATCAGGATTTTCATAAATCTTGTTGGAACAGAATAGCTTAACCAGTATTATAAAATCATTTTCAACATCTCTTCTTGCCCACAAGGAACTGATTGTGTAACTTTTTCTCACTTGGTGGACAGTGTCCACCTCTCACAAAATAGACCCACTCAAGTGACCAGAGAGGGCTCCTACCTCTTTCTAGGGATTATTTTGGTCTCTGCTCTGCGTACTTCCACTTTATGAGTATAAACATTTCTCCATACCATGGCGGTTTACCCAAGTCATCTTCCCCACTATTATCTCACAAGTTCCTCAAAGCAACATCAAGGGAGGCAGGGATTCCACTGTTTGTAATAATAATACAGTAAGACAGGAAGGTGGACAATGGCAGAACTTGAACTTGCAATAGTCAGGTGGCATTTCTGTGTTTTGCTTACTCAGAATTTTTCATCACTTAAGAACAATTCATAGTGCAAATAGTGAAGGACCAGAGAATCAAGATAAGAAAAATTCAGATGTTCCATTGCCTCAAACTGCTCAAATAAAGCAAAAGCTCATTGTGAGCCCTTTTTGAGGAAAAGGAATATGGGGCCTCATGAAAAGACTACCAGGGATGCCTACTGTGGACCATGCAGACTTGATGGGAAGAACATTTCTTATACTGCTCTAGCTGCAAAGTCCTGCTTATGTAGAACCAGCTGTGGTTTTCAGAGCATGAATTTTCACCTTCTTCGTATCAAGACAAATCAGAGAAAAAAATCATTAGAGTTCCTGATGCAAACCTGGTCTTCACTTAGGTTCATTTGAGTTGTTTTCAGCCCAGGGCTTCATACACAGTAATGAATTGTGACATTGCCTGGCTTCTGGACAGAAAGAGAGAGAGAAATGAGTATATACAGACTATGTTAATTTTTACCAGATGGATGAGTGCTAAA
>PVKA01047040.1:0-14564 GCA_004027165.1 Ctenomys sociabilis | reverse complement strand
TATTTCTGCTTTTCGCTTGTTATACTAGGGAGACTATACGATATTTACACATGTGTGTCTGGTTTATTTCACTTATGAGTATATGTTCAAGTGGCATCCACTTCAGTATAAATGCTTCAAACTTATCATTCTTAATAGCTGAGTAATACTGCATTATATAGAAATACCACATCTTTTTCAACCATTCCTCATGTGATGGACATCTTGGTTGTTTCCAAGATTTTGCTATCACACAATTACTCTTCTCTTGTTGCTGGGACAAATACCCAAACCCAAAATGAAGGAAGAAAAGGTTTACTTAGCTCACAGTTCCTGGAGGTTTCAGTCCATATTCAGCTGGCTCCAAGGGCAGCAGTTCATAGCATCTGCACAGCAATGACAACAAAGAGCAATGGCTACAGAAAGTCTGTCTCTTTTATATTACATTCAGGCTCTCTGCCCCAGGCTGGGCGAAGTACTCACACCCATAATCCCAGCAGCAATAAGACTCACAGTCCCAGCCTTGGGTCACACATAATCCCAGTGGATCATGAGTTAATCACAAACTCTAGAAGTCCCCACCCCATGACTACTTTGGGGGAACAACTAGATACAAACCATAACAAAGCGCCACCTCTTAAATGTTTTACCACCTTCCAATAGTACCATAGCCTGAGGACCATGTTTTGGTCACATGTTTCAAATCCTGTTGGGCTTGTATACCTACAAGATCCACTATGGGCCTAGGATAAAGCTGCTTCTGCTAAGCCACAATGACATAGGGGGAGGGGGAGACTAGGGAATAAAAACATATTAGGGACTTGTTACTAATGAATTAAACATTATTTATTGATTTGATACAGGGTCTTGGTAGGCAGTTGAGACTTGCAGTGATCCTTCTGTCTCAGCTTCCTCAGCCTACCCAGGATTGGAATTATAAGAATGCACCACCATGCCCAGTTTTAGGTTGGCATGGCATGTGGTAATGGGTATAGAACTCAGGTCCTTGCTTTTGGCAGGCAAGCACTTCCACCGCTGAGGTATGTCTCCAGCCTGAGGGTTCTTATTATTAAAACAGTTATAGAAGAGATATTTTTTATTGTCTATGAGACAATTTTTGTTATTTTTTTTTCTTTTGGTGAAACTAGGGATTGAACTCAGGCCCTTGTGCTTGCCAGGTAAGAGCTTATTCTATTGAACCATCTCCCTGTCACCCATTTTTTGTTCTTTGAGTAGCGTTATGGGCATTCTTTTAAGATTATGGTACATAGTATATTAACTACTGTTATTCTCTATTTTGTTTTGAAAGTTTCTTTTTTTAATAGAGGAAGAAGAGTCCTTTTTAATATTTCCATTTAATATCCACATGCATTACATTAAAATAAAAAGAAGAAGCATATTTGATAGGAACTTGGTAGCATCAATGGCATGTTGCTTATGCTCAATTAGAAAAGGTGAAAGTTATCTAAGAAAATGAATGAACAGGAAATAAACAATTATATTATGATGAGCATTAAAATGGAATTTAAAAAACACTCCTGCAATAGAAAATACATAGGATGGTTTTTTTGTAACAGGTTTGCTACAAGAGTACAGGTATAGTTAAAACTACAACTAAATCAAAGCAAACATGGGAAAGAAAAGACTCACATTTATGTCATTATCATCAGACACCTGGATTCTGGTAAGTCCACACCCCCCACCATCTGATCTACAAATCTGGTGGCATTGACAAAAGAACCATTGAAAAATTTGAGAAGGAGGCTGCTGAGATGGCAAGGGTTCCTTCAAGTATGCTTGGGTTTTGATAAGCTGAAAGCCAAGCATGAGGGTAATATCACTACTGACATCTCCCTGTGGAAATTTGAGACCAGCAAGTATTATGTGCCCAACACTGATGCCCCTAGATACAGAGACTTCATCAAAAACATGATTACAAGCATATATCAGGCTGATTGTGCTGTCCTGATTGTTGCTGCTGATGTTGCTGAATTCAAAGCTGGCTTCTCCAAGAACAGGTAGACCTGTGAGCATGCCCATCTGGCTTACACACTGGGTACAAAACAACTAATTGTTGGAGTTAACAAAATGGATTCCATGGAGCCACCTACATACAGCTAGAAAAGATATGAGGAAATGAAGTCATCACCTATGTTAAGAAAATCGGCTACAACCCTGACACTGTAGCTTTTGTGCTAATATCTGGTTGGAATAATGACAACATGCTGGAACCAACTTCTAACATGCCTTGGTTCAAAGGATGGAAGGTAACTGGTAAAGATGACAACATCAGAAGAACCACACTGCTTGAAGCTTTGGATTGTATCCTTTTAGCCACTCACCCAACTGATAGGCCTTTGAGGGTACCCCACCAGGATGTCTACAAAATTGGTGGTATTGACACTGTCCCTGTGGGCCAAATGGAGACTGGTGTTCTTAGACCCAGCACGTTGGTCAAATTTGCTCCTGGAAACACCACAACTGAAGTTAAATCTGTTGAAATGCACCATGAAGCTTTGAGTGACGGTCTTCCTGAGGACAATGTGGGCTACAATATCAGGAATGTGTCAGAGATGTCCGGGATGGCATTGTTGCCAGTGACAGCAAAAATGACCCACTGCTCAGGTGATTATCCTGAACCATCCTAGCCAGATCAGTGTTGGCTATGCCTCTGTCCTTCACTGTCACACAGCTCACATTGCTTGCAAGTTTGCTGAGCTGAAAGAAAAGATTGATCGCTGGTCTGGTAAGAAGCTAGGAGATGGGCACACGTTTTTGAAATCTGGTGATGTTGCCATTGTTGACATGGTTCCAGGCAAGCTCATGTGTGTTGAGAGTTTCTCTGATTACCCACCTCTAAGTCATTTTGATGTTCATGATGTGAGAGTGACAGCTGCTTTGGGTGTCATCAGAGATCACCAATCCTGCCCAGAAAGTTCAGAATGCTAAATGAATATTATCCCTAACACCTACCACCTCAGTCTTAACCAGGGGTGGAAAACCCATCTTGGAATTGTTTCTCCTAATTGACCATCTCAGTTCAATAGTGAAAGACTGGTTAATGATAACAATGCATTGTAAAACCTTCAGAAGGAAAGGAGAATGTTTTGTGGACAATTATTTTGTGTGTGTGTGTGTGGAAAATTTTAAGTTATTAGTTTTCAAACTCAATATTTTTTAATGGAAACAACTTGTCCCAAAAAGCTGTCACAGAATTTTGAGACCCATTAAAACAAAGTTTGATGAGAAAAAGAAAGGCAAAACATAGGATGGATGAGCCAAAGATTCCAGATTGAGGTAGAGACTTCAAGGCAGCTAAAGGGACATAAAATTGAGGAGAGGAAGCCATCATGGTCACACCTGGAAGAAAAATGATTTGCCAAGGGCAAAAGTAAGCACAGTCCTGAGGGGTGGAAAAGCCCCCATTTTCTAAGAACTGCAAAGGACCTGTGTGTCAGGAGTGCAGAGAACAAAAGGCAGGGCAGCTCTGTCCAAAGCCTGAGAAATGGGAGGAGCCACTTGCTCAGACTTGTGAGCCTTGAGGGACCAGGAGCCAATTTAAGCACTGCTTTTTCTGCTCTGGGATTTTGAAACAGGGACTAGCAGAGTACATGTCGCCTTGAAATGGTCTTCTGCAAAGGAAGGATCTTAAGATCTCTAGAGAAATAGGAAGCTGGAATGAGACGTGCGGGATAATCTGTTGGATCCATGGAATGAATGACACAGCCTGCTAGGCAGAGGGAAGAAACACATGTAGAAAGCAGCTGAGATGGCTGACAGAGAGCAGGACTTGGTTACTTTTACCTTCTTTGTTCCAGTTCCTTCTGGGAGTCCCTGCTTTCACCCTTCTTTCAACTGCAAGATTGAGCTGGATTCACTTGGTCAGTTCCTGCTTATATTGACTTGAACTGGATTTTATTAGTTGGAACCAAAATGCTATTAATCAATACACATGTAATTTCTGGAGTTTGACATTTTACAAAGCAAGTTAACTAAAATCAAATCATCTGTATGAGTCAATCACCACTAAGAACATATTTTAGGATTTGTTTCATCACGTTGGAGGAATAGCTAAAATACTAAGGAGGGAAATAAAAAAAAAGAACAAAAAATGGAAAGAAGCCCTCTTATGGCCACAACTAATTCCTTTAATATAAATATATGCTTTCATATGTTCATAAAAATAATTCTGTTTACATTCCATGTCCTTGTGCTTACTTTGCTCATATTTTTAAACTTTGGTCACATTTTATCATAGCCCTCCTCTCCCATCATGACAGATTATTAATAATTATTAGGGATTTGAGTACATCAGAAATTAACTATTTCTACTGCTGCAAACAGACTAAGCATTTCTTTAAAAAAAAACATATATAAGTTCTCTTCCATTCTTTGTTATTCTTTTCATCACATTAACTGAGAGTTGTTTCTTTTTTTCCACTTGAAAACTCACAGTCTTTTCTCCCAGCAGTCATCTTATTTCACATGGACTACAGAATTTGCTCTGCTAAATGTCTCCTTCTTTACTTCTGACTCTTTTCCTTTTGCTTTATTTGGCTGACACACAGAGTTCCACTCCTGGTCCCCTATTACAGCCCTCTGCTTTGTTCAAGGTATAGTTCAGCTTAAGTCTGCTGGGATCCTGTGGTTTATACAATGCACACAGATTTTCACCTTCTCTGGTAGCCTCTTCCACTGTAGTCAGAGAAGATAAAGACAAATCAGCCGCTGAATTTCATGAAGGCTTCTTACTTGCTAAAGTGAAAGAAGCCTGGAGCTTATCACCTTGGGGTAGTATGGCAGATCCACTGTTGTTGGGGCTGTGTGGCCTTAATTTCTTTTGCTCTGTCATGCCTCCCATTGTTAATGTTGCTCCAGGTTCCAGGATGGTTGCCACATTCCCGCCTATCAAATCAGTGTCCCTGGCAAGAAGAATAAGGAGCAGACAGAAAGAGAATTCTGAGATTTACTCCCCTTGTGATTTGATAGCTTCCTCATGGCATTTGGCACAGTGATAAGCATAAATGTAGGGGACACTTATTGTTTCCTAACAATTGGGCTCAAAACTCTACAAATACCTTTCACATACTCCATTGACTCACCACTTGAAATATTTCCCCATTTTATGTAATGATAATTTCAGTTTAGAAAGATGATCATCTTCTGAACCAGAATTGGCAAAATTGACTCAAAATTGCACTTCTCTGATGCCCAATATGGGGAGAAAGAATGCTCAGTAGCTTTTTCCAAACTAGGTCAGGAGAAAATGGATAATGGCATGTATTTTTCTGAGCTGACAAGATATTTGGAAAACCAATAATTAAAAGAAAACTCTATAAATAAGAAGGAACTTTATTTAGAAATTCAAGACTGCATGACTTCTGAGTCAGATTCACTCTGGTTTGTATGTACAAAAATACTTTATAAGAAATTCAACCTCTTTGGACCACATTTCTTATTAACTAGATAATGGAATGCTTGAAAGATATGTTGATAAACTTAAGTAAATACAGAAAGAAACAAATAAAGCACCAGTCTGTGGAAAACACTGAGGAACAGGGGTACCCTTCTTTGGAATATCATATCAATACTATAAAGATCATATATTCCTGTCATATGCTGAATAGTGTTGCTTCTCACCCTAATCTCTCTGAATGTGACATTATTTAGAAATTGGTTCTTTGCAGATGTAAAACATGATCATATTGGATTAAAGTAGCCCTAAATGTAATGACTAGTGTCTGTATAAGAAAAAAGATATTTAAACATAGTCTCTGAAAGAATCAGAGGGAAGAAAGTTGGTGAAAAAATAACCAAAGGTTGACAAGAGCAAGCCAAAGGTTGGACAAGGAAAAGAATTTTTCCTTCATGGTGTCTTCCAAGACTTCAACTTTCTCACCTCCAGAATAGACAAAAAAAAAAAAAAAAAATACACCAGTGTTAAGTCACCTAATTTGTGGTGATTTATTACTCCAGTTCTAAGGAACTAATATTATCTTAGATTTGTACCATACATGAGTCTCTGAACTGAAAGGTGGAAATAGGATCAGGCCTCTTGCCATAATGCACCAGTAACTCAGTTGAGAAATTTGTGTCCTCAGTCCTACTAGCTTTAGGTTGTGCCAGATCATGAAACCTGGCTCCAGATGGGAATGATGGCAGTAAGGTGAATGTCTAGATAAGTTCAACTAAACTTAAAGCTAAAATTATAATGTGTTGCCTGTGGGAACCCTCTGCTAGAGTACTAATAGACAAGGAAAAGATTGAGGGCATTAATGAGATAATTGATCCCTATTTTCATGAGGAGCTATGGCTGCTGAAGCAGGTGGTCAGACAGGAGTATTTCTGGAATCTAGCATGTCCACTGTGACACCTCTTGGTGCTCCCATACCATTAACAACAGAGATCAAAATCTGTCACAATGAAGGCCTGACAAGGAACGGCAACTAGGAATGCAAACCTTTGAAAGATGAAGGTCTGGGTCAACTCTTCAGGCAAGCAACCTATAACTGAAGTACTGGCTACTGATGTGGAAAATCTGGGATTGGTCATACTGGAGTGATGATGGATGTTAATGCCTACTTTAAGACTGGATGTTTAATCTGCTAATTTTCTTGTGTTAATTGCATGCAGAGATTATGGTCACTAAATGAGATGTAGTTTTTTAAGTAAGTCTAAGACCCTAGACTTACTAGAGATCTATGCCACAGAAGGGGTGGTCTCTGTGGGCGACCTTGTGGATGCCCTTCAAATCCACTAAGTCCCATTTGTTGCTTCAGCCTGTGCTGCAGCAGCATCTTCTGTGCAGTCTTTGACCTGCTTTGCATTGGGGAAGCCTGACAACCTTTCTAATTGGGACTACACCACATGCTTCTTGCTTTCTTTCTGAAGGTTTTGCTGATGCCACAATCTGAGACACTTACTGAAATATACTTGACATTTGCCCAGAGGGTCACCCTTGGCTATGGATAAATTTCACTCCTACCACATTCAGAGCGCTCAGCATGGAGACTCACTTCATAAGAGGTTTCAGAAAGCCTCATGCAATTTAATACCAGTCATCTATACCAGGTACCTATTCAAACTGCTATACTGGCATTTCCTCCTTCCTCGATTCACTCCCTCTGAAACTTATTTCCTCTCTAAAGCATCACATCCCAAATAAATTACCTGTATGTCAGCCTTTTTCTCAGCCTCTTATATTTTGAAAAACACAGGCTAAGTAAAAAAAGATTTAATATTTTTCTGCCTCAGGCATAAATATCTGACAGCATTTTGATGTTACATTGCTCTGAATATTTGCTGTTTAACAGAGTAAGAAAAATTATGTTCAAAGTACTGACCCTTGTTATGAGCATTTAGACATAAGTGATCCCTGGTAAGGTACTTTGGCATTTAGAAATCTTCTTTACATTTCTGAATAAAGGCAGAATTTTGAACTTACTTTGTTTTTGTTCCGAGTTCTTAACCATTTCTTCTTGGGCTTTTAGCATCCAAGTAATAATAAATTCCCAATGACTTTCCCCAAAGAGGTCACAGCTGGAGATGAAAATGCCCAAAACATGTTAGTATTAGAATGTTTTAATGTCTTCCACAGTATGTTTTAGGAAAATGTACTTGTATTTAGCTATCTGAACTCTGACTTCTGCCCGCCAGGGGTTCACACATTTTCAGGGATATTAAGCCTGCATGGAGATCTACAAACCTACTCCTGGGGTGACTGCATCTGTATTATTAGTCCTATGTTTGTTTTATGCAGAATTTAAAACACTCCATTAATTTGATTCCTACTGCCTTGAGAGGTGCTTTACTGTACATTATCTGACCTTCTCCTTCCAGTACTTGTCAACTAGAAGCACACCTTTTGAAACAGTTTATGAAAATTCGTCTGTGTAAAGTAGTGCCCCGAATAAGGTAACAGATGCACAGCAGACAAGTCCCAGTACCAGGCCTATTGGACTTCTGCCTGAGCGCACACACAGGGACTCCTAGGAAACTGTGGAAGAGTATGCTGAGAAGGATAAAAGATTGAGGCCTGGAAAGGTCAGAAGCCTCCCATTGAGTAGTTAGTCAGAAAAACTTGCATCTTTCCTAGGAATGTGATCTTTTTTTTTCAATATTTATTAGTTTGTTATGAACTTGATGAACTCAGATCTAATTATTCTCATTTTCAAATGAAAATTGTTAGACAAAACTACAGAAAATTACTTCTTTGGGGCCTGGCAGTGGAGACATAGTAAAGCAGGAAGACAACTCAGAGACTCCACCTCCCACTACTGTATCAGGCGATGGTAAGTGAGTTCGCTGGTTGGAGTTTCCTATCTTGCGCTATCTTGTCCTTCTGCAAAGATTTTGATTCTACTTTTTCAATCATTGGGTTTTATATTTTTATAGCCATTTCCTTTCATTCTTTTAGCTATTTTAAAAGCTTCCGCACCACATCTAGTCTATCACAACACATACAAGCTATACTTTGAGAACACAATTAATGCTTACATTAAAAAATATTACAGCAAAAGATACACTCCCATTATCCTCTTCTAAAGTGTCCCTCTCTGAGTATACATATTGGGGCATTTTTGGCACTTTCTGAAGCAGTTCAGGAAGTCATTTCCAGTGAACCCTTTAAAAAGTTTTATAGACTTAACTGATATTCTTTAAAAATTGGAAATAGCACAATTTCCAATTTTGTGAAGTAATGAATTAATGAGTATTAAGCAAAACTAAAATAATGGTCGATTATTAAATTGAATGCCTGGCCTCACACCTGTCAGGCAGACGTTGTCTATTCCCAGCCCTCTTGGTTTTAGGTATGCGCTTATGTCCATACTGTGAACAACCACCTATGGGAGTAGATACACAAACATGATGGATCTTTTTCTTAATCCTTTTTGCTTTCCCTCCTCATTCCCTCCAGCCTCCTTTAGATCGTCTTTCCCCATTTTCATTTCTGTTGATATTATTACTCTTTTCTTTTGTTTGTGACAAGTAATGTTTATATTCGTTGAAGATTTTAGGTTCCCTGATGTGTTCAACATGGCACTGAATACCACTGCTGGGCGCCATTCCCTGGCCAGGCAGGCCTATGTCACCACCATGTGTTCCTAAGCACCCAAATAGGCCATTGTGCCTGGCACTGTGTGGCTCCTCGCTCTTCCCCAAAGGTACAGTAACCATGGAAGGTAAACCTTTTAATTGGCCGAGGACAACAGGGCAGCCACAACAGTGTGACTCAAGATAGAAGCAACCTTGGACATCCTGATCTGTCTAAATAGGGAGCAGGATGGGCTCTAGTGCTCCAGCCACTTGTGGCTATTGAGCATTTAAATTAAAACATGGCTGAGAATTGAGGAGAGTAATGCAGCATACATTGAATTTCAAACACTAACATAAATGAAAAGTTATAAAACTCTTAATTCATTTTATATTGATTATAAGTGGAAATTACATATCTTAGGCATGCTGAGTTAAGTATTCTTTTCTAATTTAAACAATTTCACTTTAGTTTTTTTTTTTGATGTAACAAGACAGTAACTTAATGTTTCATGTGTGATTCACATTCATGACTTACATTATATTTCTGTTGGGTAACGCTGCTCTACAAGTTGTCAGAAGTAAGATAAAGTTCTAAAAAGTGCAGCGAATTAGTGGAGCCTTTGAGATCTCAGAAGCCTAAACCACTGAATCTTAGAGTCCATATGGACCCTGTGCAGGATTTAAAACTTTCTTGAGTCTAGAAACTTCTGAGGAAGAAGTCAGGAAGTTTGGTTTATAAGAACAGGTACAGTACTGTCTAGATCCATACCTGGCACATGTGAAGAGTCAAGCTAAAGAAGACCAAACACCAGGTCATGGTTGATGATCACAGCTGTAGTAGGCAGTAATTTCCACATACGAGAGAGAGCGAGATGGGGCTTATAAAGGGGCAGTGCTATTTTCCTCTTTGGTTAATTTCATATTTTGTGATGTCTGAGGGTTCTGCCTTCAACTTTCTTCTTCTTCTTCTTTTTTTTTTTTCTAGTTTCTCATTACAAATTTCTTTTCCTACATCTAGGATTGCTGATCTAAGCTAGCAGAAAATTGCTGTTATTGTACAGGTTGAGCCACCTAAGCTAATATCTCTTCATTATTCATTCATTAATTTCCTAAAACATGCATTTCTCTTTTGTTTTTCCTTTTTCTTTCTTTTCTTTTTTCATGGTACCAGGAATTGAACTCAGGACCTTGCACTTGCCAGGTAGGTGTTTATTCTACTGAGCTATCTCCCCAGCCCCATGTATTTCTCTTTTAATAAACATTTTGTACCTGTTTTATATATAACAGAATAATGATCATTTTGAAAAGGTTAAGAAAGAATGCCAGAAATTTATGATATAAACGCAAACTAATTGGTTTTCTTTGTGAATTTCATAACCTCTTCAGCCATTTTCTAAATACAAATATCGTGTGATTATGGTTATAACCGATATCTTTATCTATTATACTGCCATCATCACCCATATTTCACCTTCTTATTTTTATTTGGAAGACTCAGCCTTTTCTTTGAAGCTTTTCTTTGTTTCATCTATTTTACTCCGTGTGGATGCTCAGCGGAAACTGGCTCATGTGATTTTGATTTACAAATGATTAATGTTTCATGAAGGATCAGTCAATGATGACCAAGAATTTCTAAGCACTTTTTCAAATGCCTGTGTCTATTTATATATCTTCTGTTCAGAAATGTCTACTGAGACATTCTAGCCATTTTTGAATTAGGCTTGCTTTTCTTTTGTTATGCAGATGCTTATGCTCCTTATATATTTTTGATATGAACTTCTTGTCAGATTGAAAGATAGTAAGTCCTATCTTACTCCAATGAGATGGATTACTCATGTGTCTGAGTTACTGTAAGTAGCCCCTAAAAATTACTATTATGCATACCATTTTAGCTAAAAAGAGTTGTGGGGCTGGTGATTTGGCTCAGGAGCAGAATGATTGCCTAGCAAGCTGGAAGCCCTTGCTTTGGTCCTTGGCATCAAAGACAAAAAATAAACCTCCCCTAAAAAACATAAAAAAAAACAAAACAAAACAAAACAAAAAAAACTCCTGCCAAAAGAGTTGCAAAAACGTTGGAGTTATTTAATGAACATATGGATGCTTAGTGGAAACTAGCTCATGTTAATGTTTGGTATATTTTTTAACATTTAATTTAATTTTAAGTCTAAACTATTGTAAATACCTTTGTAACAAATATAACCATGCTGACACCTCATCAATGTACTGATTTCATATTCTTTGGATGTGGCCAGCAGTGGGATTGCTGGGCCTCATGGTGATTCTATTTTTAGTTGCTTTCTTTCTTGAGGGGAAGAACTCCCATAGTGTTTTCTGGAATACATTAATTAAGTAACATGCCCATGAACAATATATAATAGTTCTCCTTTCTACATAGTCTTGCCAGTATTTGTTGTTTCTTGTCTTCATGATAGCCACTCGAGCGAGACAAAATCTCACTGTGATCTTGATTTGAAAATGATTAATGTTTTATGAAGGATCAGTCAATGGTGATCAAGAATTTTTGAGCATTTTTTCAAATGTGTGTGTCTTTTTATATATCTTCTGTTCAGAAATGTCTATTCAGACATTCTAACCATTTTTGAATTAGGTTTGCTTTTCTTTCGTTATGTAGCTGCTTAAGCTCCTCATATATTTTGGATATTAACTTCTTGTCAGATTGCAAAAACATTGAATAAATTGTCTCTTCATCATGTTGATAGTTTTCTTCTCTTACAGATGTTTCTTAGCTTGATGTAAGCCAATTGGCTAGCTTTTTTTTTTTTTTTGTTGCTGTGCTTCTGACGTCCTATGAAAAAGCATTCCTACCCTGCCTAATGACATATAGCATTTTCCCTGTTTTCTTTCAGTATTTGATATTTTGGGGGTGTAAATTTAAGTTTTTGATTAATTTTCAGTCTCTTTCTGTAACTGATAAGTGGTAGAGGTTTAGTTTCATTCTTCATGAAGATATCCAGTTTTGTCTGCATCATTGGTTGAATCAACAACTGTCCTTTCCCCAGTGTGTGTTCTTGGTGAATTTGTGAAAATCATTTGACTGTAAGTCAATTTTTTCCCCTGAAATTTGTATTCTGTTCATTTCTATAAGAGTATCATGCTGTTCTAATTATTATATCATGCTGTGTTCTGAAGCATGTAATGTGATGCCTCCAGCTTTTATTTTCACTTTTTTTTCTTTCTTTCTTTTTTTTTGGCAGAACTGGGGATTGAACTCAGACTCTTGCACTTGCTAGGCAAGCACTTGTTCTACTGAAGCATCTCCCAAGCCCCCAGGTTATTATCTATCTATCTATCTATCTATCTATCTATCTATCTATCTATCTATCTATCTATCTATCTATCTATCATCTATCTATCTATCTATCTATCTATCTATCTATCTATCTATCTATCTATCTATCTATCTATCTATCTATTTATCTATCTATCTATCTATCACCTGATCTGTTTTGCTTAAGATTGCATTGGCTATTTGGCATGTTTTGAAGTTCCATTATAAATTTTAGAATCTTTTTTCCCATTTCTGTCATGAATGTCAATGATACCTTTACAATGATTATATTGAATCTGGGATTGTTTTGGGTAGTACAGACATGTACATGATGCTAATTCTTTTATTCCATAGATCCATTCTGTCTGTCTCCTCTTGAATTTCCTTCATATATGTGTTATAGTTTTCATTATAGAGATATTTCACTTTGTTAGATTTAATTCTAGATGTTTTATTGTTTACTTATTATAATGGAGTTTCATTTTTCTTGATTTTTATTTAATACAGTTGCCATTTCTTATAACATACTATTAGGAACCCTCTTAATGGCATTTAACCTATCCTTCTATTGTTTTACTTGATATCCCCTTAAACCTAGATCTATGGTTGAGTGATAAATGATGGGTAGTGGTGATAATTTTTCAAAAATGAATTAATGCACACATTCAAACCATTTAACATTCAAATTAAGAGTTCACAGAAGGTAAAGGAATTTATTTATTAACTAGTTCAGTATCAGTAGAGACACCACTGATTTTTGTACAATGATTTTATAAACTGCAACTTTTCTGCATTTGTTGATTAATTCTAATGTTTTATTTTGTTGAACTATTTAGGGTTTTCTCTATACAAGAATATGCCATCTACAAAGAAAGGCTACTTCTTCTTTTCTAATTTAGATCCCCTCTTCTTCATTCTTTCATTTCTCTTGCTAGCTATTCTAGTACTTTAATGGATAAAAGTGGTAAGACTTGACATATTTGGCTTTTTCCATGTTTTAAACGAAAGACTATCAGTTTTTGCTTTGTTGGTTTGATACATCACTCTGTGCATCCTATATAGCTTTTACTGTGTTCAGATGCATTTCTTCATACATACATTTGAAGAGTTATTATGAATGTATGTGCATCTGATGTGATAATCATGTTTTGGCAGTAATTTTGTTAATTTGATATATTGTGTTTATTGATTTGAGTGTGTTGAATTATTTCTGTATGTCCAGTATAAATGCAACTTAATTGTGGTAAAATTGTTTTTTCACTGTATTGTTGTATTAGGTTTTCTTGCTTTAAAATATATATATATATATATATATATATATATATATATATATATATATATATAGTCATCAAGGATATTGGTCTGTAGTTTTCTTTTATGTATCTTTCTTTCTGTCCTCAACGTCTCTGTTTTTAATATTCTTGTCTGGTTTTAGTGTCAGGGTAATGCAGCTTCACAGGATTACTTGAGAGAATTTTTTTTACTTACTTTTTTGCAATAGTCAAATACTTTTTATTTTGTTTGTCTTCAAATATTTGGTGGAAACTAGGATCCATTTAAGTTGTTTCTTTGATGGTCCACGTTTTACTACTGATTCCATCTCATTACTCATCACTGGTCTAGTCAAGCTTTCTATTTCTTTGTGGTTAAATTTCAGTATGTGATCATGAGTTTTGTTTTTTCTAGACTTTCCAGTTGTTAGCATTTAGTAGCTCGTATTCTCTGTTTTGTGTGTGTGTGTGTGTGTGTTTCTCTGGTTTCAGCTGTAGTGTTCCTTTCTCATTTTTGATTTTTTTTTTTTTTGTGGACTGGGGATTGAACTCAGGCCCTTACGCTTGCCAGGGAAGAGCTTATTGTACTGAGCTATCTCACTGGCCCCTCATCTTTGATTTTATTCAAGTTTTACTTGTATAGCTAAGGTTTTGTCAATTTCATTTGTTTTTGCTTAAAATTCAATTCTTTTTTGGTAGTATGTTTTATTGTTTTAAAAATCTATGTTGTTTATTTCTTATCATTTCTCTTCTTTAAAAATATGTTTATGATTTATTTCATTTCTCTATTTCTTTTTTCAATTAATTAAGTTTATTGATAAGTATACATAATACTCACTTTCATTAAAGGGAATTTGTATCTGTTCATGATTTACCACAATTCCTTTTATGCCTCTCTTCAATTCTTCTTCTCTTTACTCACAAGGGCTTTGTTTTTATTTTTCATTCTTTGCCTTCATTTCTCCCTGACCTTACAAGTTCTGCTTCTC
>PVKA01047039.1:0-14564 GCA_004027165.1 Ctenomys sociabilis | reverse complement strand
TAATTAGTAAATACACTTGTCCAGGATTCCCCTAAAGTTAATAATTTACACAAACACTAAAAATCTAAAAACAAAATTAATATTTATACAAAACTATAATCTCTAGAATATATTTAATTTTGCTTTGCTATATATTTGTCTTGCTAATAATGTGTTTTGGTCCTAAAAACTAAAGTTGTATTGCATTTTTCATATATAGTTGGTCTTTATTTTGTTCAAATGTGAAAAAGTTTCTAATTATTATGTCTTTCATGATATGGACATATTTGAACTACAGAACGAGTCATTATGTTTTATTCCCAGTGTTTTAATATTTAGACAAACATAGCATAAAAATAAGGTGTATTCCTTTCTTAATTCATTATGGTAGGAGATCCTTGATGTTGGAATATCCCATTATACATGAAGTTAAACTTAATTATGTGCATAAGTACTGTCTAGGACATTTTCTGTTCTGCAATATTTTAGGTTACTTTTACCCACTGATTTTATGTAATTAATGATAGTTGATTACTGAGTGAAGTGTTTGACAATAATAAACTTTAGTGAAACAACAGTTCTTCCAAATTTATTTTAATTTATTAATTTGAATGTTAATATAAGACTAAAATTCTTAATGTAGGAATTTCATCTATGAATTAACTTATTTGTTCATATCAATTTATTGATTCTTGTTTTACTGTTTTAATTTAATTCGATTTAATATTTTAATTTAATTCTATTTCTGGTTTAATTTTGCTGCACGAGACTGCTTTCATATGAGATATTCTAAGCAACTCTTTTTAAAATTAATTTTATTAAGAAAGAAATGGAAAGGAGAGTTTCAAAACAGGTTAGTAGAACAGTTACAATAATAAGTATGTTGAATATTTTTGTGTTCCTAGAAGTAAGTCATCATACAGGATTCAGAAATGATAACTTGTCTAAACACTACTAGTACAAATCTTTCTTCTCATTGAATACAGATAAAGCATTTATATATCTACTGTTTTGTATATATATTCACTATAAAATGGTCCAATAGTTATATGCCCCTGTTCGTTTACTTTTACAAGAGATGGGTATTCCATTGCCATTCAAATACAGTAGGCCTGTGAATTCATCAAAATAATCCCATATAGAACAGTAATCCATGATAGTACTAGGTTATCTGGAAAACTGGCAATGTAAGTATCAACCATGTTGATGAGTCATAGACATTGCTTGACCAATTTGCTCTGTGTAAAGGACTGAGAGAATGTTTTCTATGTGACCCTCCTCAGGCACACTCTACTGCATTAATCTTTGGCCCCATAATCTCCTTGATCAGAAAACTGGGGACACAACTTTGTTATATGATATTACAGTACAAGTTCTCTTATGTCCTCAAGTCCTCACTGACCTTGAAAGGCTAGGGTCAAAATGTTGGCTGTAGTTGCAGTCCTCTTTTTCCTCTAACTTTTGCTCTGCACGCATAGATTTTTAACACTCCAGAAAAGAAACTTATTATACCCAACACCATAAGCAGTTGAGCTTAATGCCACTGTCTGTCTGAATATCAAACATCTTAGACATAACATGGAACAAGTGTTTTCAAACAAGTATTGATATGTTATACTGTAAGTCCTTGCAGAATATGATGAAAAAAATCGAAAAACCAAAAAACTTAAAAATAGGAGTAAACAATTAGATATCATTACACAAAAGTTTAGAAGTCTGACCAGCTGCAGCATTGTATGAATGACAGTCATATGAAATTCTTTCATGTATTTTGTTTTAATTTATTACATTCATTTTTCTTAAACAAACATTTACTTGAGAGACATGAGAGACAGTATGGCAGTAATGGTATGACATGATAAGTAGTATGTATTTAGGTCAGAATGACAGGTATTCCAGCATGACCCTAATATTACATATTGCTATTTTCAGGGCAATGGCTTGGTTCACAGGTATCAGCATATACAGGTGATTAGGGAGAGAATCCTACCAATTTACTATTGGTTACAAAAACCTCCTGAAGTTTCTCAGGATCATTTGCTTAACAATTGTGTGCATATAAATATATGGCTTTGCCCATCTTGTTTCCTACCTTTTCTCCTTGTCCTCTTTTCAATCTCAAATCCTTAAACTCTCACTTTCTTTTTCTCATGACAACTCTTTCTATTTTTATTTCTTCCTTGGAATACTTACATTAAGGAGAATATACGACATTTACACAAATGTGTCTGCTTTATTTCACTTGTAAGTATATCTTCAAGTGGCATCCAATTGAATGTAAACTCATAGAGTTTACCATTTTTTATAGCTGAGTAATACTCCATTGTATAAAACTACCATGTCTTTTTCTTCCGTTCCTCAAGTGATGGGTATCTTGGTTGTTTCCAAGATTTACCTATTACATATTGTGCTACTATAAAAATAGGTACACTTATACACTAAGATATGACATTTTCAGTTACTCTGGAAAAAGTCCCAGTAGAGTAGGGGAATAGCTGGCTTGATGGAAATTCCAGTCCTAGATTTTTAAGGAGTCTCTAAAGTAGTGTACATTCCCACCAGCAGTGGAGAAGGGTTCCTTTTTTCCCGAAAGCCTCACCAACATTTGTTGTTTGTTGATTTCTTTATGATAGTCATTCTTTCTGCACTGAGGTGGCATCTCAGTGTTGTTTTAATTTGCATTGCACGGATGGCTACTGATGTGCACCATTTTTTCATATGTTTATTAACTTCTTTAATCTGGTGCTCTGAGAAGAATGTATTCATCTCCAATATGCATTTCTGGATTGAGTACTTAAATTTAAGGTCCTTAATGTTTTTTAGTTCAGTATAAATTCTACAGAGCAGACCTTTGTGTGAGTGCTTATTAGTTAATATTTTTTTTTCAAATTTATGGGTTGTCTTTTCTCTTTCTTTGTAATTTCTTTTGACATGCACAAGTTGTTAATTCTTTCAAGTATTACCTGTGTGATTTGATTTTTGTTCATGAACTCTTTGCTTACCCTATGTCTTGAAGAGTTCCCCCTACTGTCTCTTCTGGGAGATTGAGTGTTTCTGTTTTAAATGTTTAGATCTTTAATCCATTTTGACTTTAGCTTAGTGCATGTTAATATACCTGGGTCAAATTTAATTTTCAAAATGTAAGAGCCAGTTGTCCCAGCACCATTTGTTAAAGAGTCTCTCTTTCTTCAATTAAGCCTGTTTGGCCCCTTTGTTGAACATTAGGTGGCAGAGTGTATTGCAAGGAATCTGCGTCTTGTATTCTTTTCCATTGATGCCCAGATCTATTTTGTTACCCATACCATGTTGATTTCATCACAGTAGCCTTGTAGTATAATTTAAAGTATGGAATTGTAATATGTCCTGCCTTGTCTTTGTTGGTCAAGATTACCGTTGCTATTCCAGGTTTTTTATGATACCAGATAAATTTTAGGATTGATTTCACTGTGTCTGGGATGTATGCTGGTGCTGTAGTTTGATAAGGACTGCACTGAATCCATACATCGACTTTGGGACTATGGCCATCTTCATGATGTTGGTTTTTCCTATCCAGGACCATGGAATATTTTTCCATTTTCTGTAATCCTCTACAATCTCTTTTGTCAGATTACGGTGATTTTCCCTGAAAAGATCTTTGACTTCTTTAGTTAGATGAATTCCAAGGTATTTCATTTTCTGTGGCGCTATTGCAAAAGTATTATTCCTCTAATTCCCTCTCAATGTAATTGTTATCTGTGTAGAGGAATGCTATTGACTTTTTGTTATTTACTCTGTATCCTGCTATGCTACTGAATTTGTGCTTCAATTCTCACAGCTTTTTCTTGGAGTTTTTGGGTCTTCCAGGAAAGTATCCTGTCATCTGCCAATAAAGAAAATCTAACTTGTTTTTTTATCTATTCTTATTCTGTTTATTTCTTCCTCTTGTCTAATGGCTCTAGCTAATGATTCCAGAACTATATTGAATAGGAGGGGTGATAAAGGACATCCCTGTCTTGTACCAGATCCGAGAGTAAAATGTTTCATTTTTTCCAGTTTAGAATTATATTAGCCATTGGGTCATAGATGGCTTTTATAAAACTGAAGAATAGCCCTTCTATTCCAATTTTCTGTAGGACTTTGTACATGAATGAGTGTTGAATTTTGTCAAAAGCTTTTTCTGCATCAATTGAGATGAGCATATGGCTTTTAGATTTCTCTCTATTGATACAGTATTTTACATTTCTAGATTTTCAAATATTTATATCCCTCCTTGAATCCCTGGGAAGAATCTTACCTGGTCATAGTGTATGATCTTTTTGATGATTTATTGCATTCCAGTTGCTGCAATTTTATTAAGGATTTTTGCATTTATGGTCATCAGGGAGATTGGCCTATAGTTCTCTTTTTGTTGTTGTTGTGTCTTTCCCTGATTTTGGTGTAAATATAACAATTTTCTCATGGAAGACTTTTGGGAGAACTATTTCTTTCTCAATTTCATTGAAATGTTTGAAGAATGTAGAGATTATATCTTCTGTGAATGTCTTGTAGAATTCAACTTTGAATACATCAGGACCTGGACTTTACTTTGTCAGCAGGCTTTCTATTGCATTTCATATTTCTTTGACTTTTATTGGATTTTTGAGAGTTTTTATATCTTCTTGATTTAGTTTTGGTAAATTGCATCTTGCTAGGAATCTATCCATTTCATCTCTGTCTTCTATTCCGTGAGAGTAAATATTCTAAAAGTAGCTACTTATAATCTTCTGAATTTGCACTGGTTCCGTGGTGTTTACACCCTTTTCATTCCTTATTGGTTTTATTTCAATTTTTTCTTTTCTCTTTTTGATGAGGTTATCTACGGGCTTATCGATTTCATTTAGTATTTCAAAAAAACAGCTTTTTGTTTTATTAATTTTTGAACTGTTTTCTTGGTCCAAACTGAATTAATTTCTGCTCTATTCTTTAAAATTTCTTCCTAACTTTAGGCTCTGGGATTGCTCTTCATTTTCCAGATGATGTAGGTGCAGCATTAGGGTGTTAATTTGTTCCCATTCTGTTCTCTTAAAGTGTAAGTTCACAGCTATGGATTTCCCTCTGACAAATGCTTTCATCACATCACATAAATTCTCATAAGTTGTGGTTGAATTTTCATTGAATTGCACATATTGTTGGATTACTTGTTTAATTTCTTCTGTGACCCATTGATGGCTGAATAAGATATTGTTTAATTCCAATGTATATAGGGGTTTTTCTGGTTTCTTCTGTTGTTTATTTCCAGTTTCATTGCACTATGGTCAGGTGTTGTACATGGGGTAACTTCTGTTTTCTTGCATATACTTAAGCATGACCTATGGACTAGTATGTGGTTTATTTTAGAAAACGACACTTGGCCAGCTGAAAAAAAAAAATGTGCATTCAGCTGTGTTTTGGTGGAACACTCTGTATATGTACACCAAGTCCATTGGTTCCAAACTCTGGTTCAATTCTGCTACTTTTTGCTAATGTTTTGCCTGGTTCAACTATCTTTTTGGGACAAGGTTGAGCTAAGATCTTCTGTTAAGATTGTGCTATGGAATATTATATTTTAATGTTCATTTGGATTTGTCTTATATAGTTGGGAGCTGCCATGTTTGGTGCATACATATTTATGAGTGTTACCTCTTCCTATTAAATTTTTCCCCCAACCCTTGTATGGTGGTCTTCCTTATTTCATTTGATCATTCTTGGCTTGAAGTTGAGACTGTCTGAGAACAGACAGTCCCTGATTTTTTTCTGAAGTACTTGGGCATATACTATTGTGTTCCTTCCTTTTACTTTCAGTCAATGAATTTCTTCATGGGTTAAGTATGTTTTTTGTATACAACTTATTGTTAGATTTTGTTTCCTAATCTACTGTGCCAGACTATTTCTCTTAATTGGTGAATGGAGTCCATTTACATGGCTGGTTATAATTGCGGTGTGTTGACTTAACTATAGACATGTTATTTATGTGCTTGTGTTTACTCCTTTTTCTCCTGTTTAATTCTCTGTCCTATTTAGCGGGTTTCTTCTGTTCTCATTGGTGGAATTCTTACCATTTTGGTCCCTCTCTAGAACATCTTTCAGAGGTCTGTGTAGGTTTGGATTTGTCATCATGAACTTCTTTAGTTGTTCTTTGTCATGGAAGTATTTCTCTTCTCTGTCAAAGTTGAAAAACAATTTCGCATGGTATAGTAGTCTGGGCTGTAATGTCTTTTCATAGAGGATTTAAAGTACTCTGCATCATGCTTTTCTTGCCCTCATGGTTTGTGAAGTTGCCCTTAATTGTGAGGCGTTTTCCTTTGAATGTGATCTGCTTATTTTCTCTAGAAGCTTTCAGTGTATTGTTCTTCTGTTGAATTTCTTGGATCTTGACCATTATATGTCTCAGTGAGCCATTGATGCCAATTAGTCTCACACTGTTCATTTTTGCATCATCTTACATGTGATTAATTATATTCCCCTACATCCTAGTTGTTTAAGAGATTTTTTTTTTCTGACCTGTAAACTAGCAGCATCAGCTTCTTCAAGATTTGTAACTCTGTCTTCAGTTTCACTCATACGATGTGTGTTTCAGATTGTTTCCTCCATATTTTTCTTTATTTAATTCTTTACTTCTGATGCTATGAATTCAGAGATTTCATTTTTTATTTCAGAAATTAATTCTGTTCTGAGTTCTTCTATATCTTTATGTTCTTGCTTATTTACTTCTGTAGCTATTAATTCATAGATTTCAGTTGAGCTAGTGTCCTCTGCACTTGTTCTGGGTGGGCATTGGGGTTCCTCCATATGTTTCTGTATTTGATTTTTCACTTCAGATTCTATGAACTTAGAGATGTTTTTCTTTGTTCCATAAAATAATTCTGCTCTCTGTTGCTCTATGCTGTTTTTTTTTTTTGTTTTTTGTTTGTTTGTTTGTTTTACTTCCAATGCTATTGATTTACAAATTCCACCTGACCTAGTGTCCTCTGTAATTGTTTTGGGTCAACTCAAGTCCTGAGATTGCATTTTGCTACTTCTCTTTTCATTTCATATAGCACTGACCTCTGATCTTTGTTGTAGAGCTTTGGTGCAGTTATAACCTTAGCACCTAATGAAATTCATGAGCAGATCTATTAAGTTTGAGTTTATCCAGTTATCCCTGGCTTGGGTCTAGCTGTTTGGTTCAGCTCCTTCCTGCTGCAGCCTTTAGAAGTGAACCTTGTGTGCCCCTTTGGAGCAACAGAGTGACCGTGTGGTCCCACTCTGTTGTGTCCCTGGCCCAGGGGGTACAGGGCAGTACACATTCTTTCCCACATACTACCCATGACTGGCCTTGGACTGGATCGGTGGGTCCCATGAGCGTTGCAGAAGTTCTCACACACTCGTGTGGCTTGGTGGCTAGTTCTCTGGAGGGGTAGGAGGATCCTGAAGCCATGGCAGAGGGTCTCAAGCGGTGTGCCTGTGTTTTGGTCTGGAAAGGTCTCACTCTTGCAGGGAAGCAGAATGCTCTCCCACACACTCTCCTTGCCTGTGTTGGCTGGATCTGGGTATTCGGAGAGTGTCACAGATGTTCTCACTCACTTGGCAGGCTTGGTGTCAGTGGCTTCAGATTTCCTCATATCAGGGGCTGGCCTGAGATTGATCCCTGGAGATCCAACCAGCACAGCCTAGAGAAGGAGTTCACCCCCCATACTCGCCGGGCCTGAGCTTGAGCTAGATGGGTGAGATGGAGGTTTCCCAAGAGAATGACAGTGGGTCAGAAAGGGTTCCACGAATGTGGAGGAAAGACTCACTCAGGTGGCCTGTGCTTGATTAGGTAATTTCTTTTGACATGCATAAACTTCTCCATAAGAGGAGGTCACTGCTGTTAATTCTTTCAAATATTACTCATGCAACTTAAGTTTTCATGAACTATTTTCCTACTCCTATATCTTTAAGGATTTCTCTTCCAGGAGATTTGAGATTTAGTGTTTCTATTTTCCTTTTTTTTTTTTTTTTTTTTTTTTTTTTTTTTTTTTTTTTTTTTTTTTTTTTTTTTTTTTTTTTTTTTTTTTTTTTTTTTTTTTTTCTTTTTCTTTTTCTTTCTTTTCTTTTTTTTTTTTTTTTGCGATAGTAGGGGTTGATCTCAAGATACTGTTCTTGCCAGGCAAGCACTTTATCTACTGAGTATCTCCCTGGCCCAGGAGCTAGTGTTTCTGTTTTAATGTTTAGATCTTTAATCTATTTTGACTTTAGCTTAGTGCATGGTGATTGATCTGTGTCAAATTTTAGTTTTTGGAGTCAGATAGCCAGTTTTTCCAGAACCATTTGTTAAAGAGGCTATTGTTCTTCTAGTTACTATATTTGACCCCTTTGTCAGATATAAGGTAGTTGACTGTGTTTCTACTGACTTCATCTTCTAATCTAGTCCATTGATTCAAAGTCTGTTTATTTTGTTTTGTTTTTCTTTTTGAGAGTATCATGCTGATTTTATAACAGTATCTTTGTAGTATAATGTCAAGTCAGAAATTGTAATGCCTCTTGCCTTGTCTTTATTGCCCAAGAGTGCCTTTGCTATTCTAGATCTTTTCTGGTTCCAAATAAATTTTATGAAATATTTCTGTAGGTCTGTGAACTATGTTGCTGGTAGTTTGATATAGGGATTTCATTAAATCTCCACAACAATTTTGAGAGTCTTGCCATCTTTACTATGTTGATTCTTGCTGTCCATGAACAGGGAATCTTTCCATATTCTGAAATCCTCTCCTCTCTTTTTTTTGAATACTGTGATTTTCATTGAATAGGTCTTTGAATTCTTTAGTTAGACTAATCCCTAAATGTTTCCTTTTCTAAATATTTCACTGGGGTTTTGAAAGAGGTAATGTTTCTCTAATTGCCCTCTTATTGTCTTTGTTATCTGTGTAGAAGAATGCCCTTGAATTTTGTGTGCTGACATTTTATCCTGCTATGCTAGTGAGTTTGGATATTATTTCTAGTAGCTTCTCGTTGGAGTTTTTTTGGGTCTTTTAAGTAAAGTATCATGTCATCTGTAAATAATTGCAGTTTAATTTCTTCTTTACCTATTCTTATTCTTTTCATTTTTCTCTCTTGTCTCATGGATCTAGCTAATGATTCCAGAACTGTATTGAATGGAGGAAATGATAGAGGATGTCCTTTTCTGCTACCAGATCTGACAAGAAATGATTTCAGTTTTCCCCATTTAGTATTACATTAGTTGTTGGTTGTCATAGATGGCTTCTATCAAATTGAAGTAGAGGCTATCTATTCCAATTTGCTATAGGACTCTAAACATGAATGAGTGTCATATTTGTCAAAATCCTTTTTTGCAGTGTTGATAATATCATTTGGTTTTTGGATTTGGCTCTGTTGTTATGATGTGTTACATTTATTGATGTACACATATTGAACTACTCCTGAATCACTTGATTGAATCCTACCTGGTTATGGTGTATAATCTTTCTGATGATTTGCTGTATTCTACTTGCTAGTTTTCCAGTGATGATTTTTGCATCTATGTTCATGATGGAGATGGGCCTGTAGTTGTCCTTGTTAGTTGTGTCCTCCCTGCTTTTAGTTTCAGTATAATACTTGCCTCCAGGTACGATGTTGGAGGGATTGTGCCCTTTTCAGTTTGATTGAGGAGCCTGAAGAGTATAATGATTATATCTCCAGTAAATTTCTTGTAAATTTCATCTGTGAATGCATTAGGACTCGAGTTGTCTTTGTTGATGGGTTTTTGTTGCTGTTGTTTGTAACATTTAGTATATCATTGGCTGTTATTGTGTTACTGAGCGTTTCTTTATCTTGTTGATTTAGTTTTGATTTTGGGTTTCTTTATAGAAATCTGTACATTTCTTCTGTGCCTTCTATTCTGTGAGAGTAAAGATTCTCAAAGTACAGATTGATAGTCTTTTGAATTTTCATTCAGTCTACGGTAATTACACACTTTTCATTCCTTAGTTCTTATATTTGGATTTTTTCTTTCCTCTTTTTAATGATGTTAGGTAGGGGATTATGAATTTTGTTTAATCATTAAAAAAATAGCTTTTTGTTTCCTTAATTCTTTGAATCATTTTCTTATTTCCATTGAATTAATTTTTGCTCTAATTTGTATGATTTCTTCACTTTTTTGGGTTTTGGGTTGGGTTTACTTTCCCTTTTCTGGATGATTGAGTTGCATCAGTCCAATATTTATTTGTTCCCATTCTGTTTTCCTAAATTGTGAGTTCACAGCTATGAATTTCCCTTTGAGAACTGCTTTCAGCACATCCCATGAATACCGATAAGTTGCTCTTCAATTTTCATTTAGTTGTAGATATTGTACAATTTCTTAAGTTCATTTGTGAACCATTCATTGCTGAGGAGAGTATTCATAAATTTCCATGTATTTATGGGTTTTTCTGTTTTTTTTTTCCATTTATTTCCAGTTTCATTGCACTGTGCTCAGATAATATGCATGGGATAATTTCTGTTTTCTTGCATATACTTAAGCATGAGCTATGGAGTGGTATGTATTTTATTTAAAAATGACCCATGTACTGCTGAAATAAATGTGTTCTTGGGTGGAATACTCTATGTATGTATGTCCACGAAGTCCATTTGTTCCAACTCTGCTTCAGTTCAGCTACTTCTTTGCCAATTTTTCCTACTTTGATTGATCTTTGTGGGATAAGGGTGTGTTAAGATCTCCTGTTAAGACTGTGGTATTGTATAAAGACATTAAGATTTATCATAATGTCTTTTAGTGGTGCTACGGTGTTTGGTGTATACATATTTATGAGTGTTACATGTTCATCATGAATTTTTCCCCTATCCAGTATATATTGGCCTTTTTTTTCTTAGAAACATTCTTGGAATAAAAGTGAGACTTTATAGGACATCTACATCTTGTACAACAAATAACAATTAATAAAACAATACGCAATGAATTAATTATTGAAACTATCCTAGTAATTTGATTTGAAACTGTCTCATGGCTTTGCTTTTCAACAAAATGGTGGAAAGAATATTCATAATAATAATAATAAATAAAGGGAGACTATTTGAGAGTAAGATTTTTATCCCTGCTTTTTTTCTGAGTTTCTGGGGCATGTAGTATCATTTTCCATTCTTTAAAATTTTTCAGCCTACAATTTTCTTTATAATTTATGTATATGCCCACCCAGCCCCAGAGACTGGCCTGAGACAGAGCAGCAACTCCACCATCCTCCTTGATCCCGCCCACACCTTCCCAGCCCCAGAGACCTCCCGAGACAGCTACACCCACTCCAGCAACCTACTCGATCCTGCCCACTTGGCCCAGCCAGAGACCGGCCTGAGACAGCGGCTGACTCCAGCAGCCTCCTGGATGTTGCCCCAACTCTCCCAGAGAGTGGGAATTTGCAGGATTCACCAGGCTTCCCAGTTCAGTGAGAGTGTGGTGAGTTTGAGGGAGAGCCCTTGGCTTCTGCTGACGTGTGCTACCCGGATCCCTGCCCCCAAGCCCTCCAAGCCAGTGACTGGCCTGAATCCTCAGGACCCACTCACCAGTACATCCCCGGATCCCTTGCCCTAAAGCCCGCTGAACGGGTGGGAATTTCCCTGATTCTCTGGGCATCAAAGTTCAGTGAGTGTAGAATTCTAGGCCCTCCGTGCCAGAGAGACATTTCCCAGGGATTCCCTGTCCCCCCTTGCCCCATGGCCCGGGGAGAGCTCCAGGCCCACCATGCCAGAGAAACATTTCCAGGTGATTACTGGTCCCACCCCACAGCCCCAGACGCAGTGCAGGTCGGCCTGGAGTGAGAACTCCAAGCCTGCCACACCGGAGGGACATTTCGCAGCAATCCACGGTCCCACGCTATGGACCGAAACCCAGCACAGCCTGGCCTGTGAGTGAGGGCTCCAGGCCTGCTTGCACCAGAGGGACCTTTCCCAGACTTCTCGGGTTACGGCCTGTAGACCCTGACCCAGCACAGGCTGGTCGACCCAGTACAGCCTACTCAGTGAAGAAGATCATCCACTATCCTTTTGTGAGCCCAGAAGACGCACCAAACCTTAGGCCCTCCCACCTGGGGAATGACCTGCCTGACACAGGAGGGCTTACCCTGGTAAGTTTCTGAATCCTCACCCCAAAGTCAGCTAAGACGGGGAAGTTTCATTACTTGCTCTACATCCTAGTTTGGTTTGTATTCGCCTGATCAGGGAACCAACAGAGAGGAACCAAAGGAGGTGCAGCAAAAAAAGGAACTGAACACAACAGCTAGATCCAGGATGAGCATATCTGGATAATTTCAAACTTAATAGACTGGAACCCGAATCTCATAACAAGCTAAGGTAATAGCTGCACCAAAGCTCTACACCAAAGGTCAAAGGTCAGTGCTATACAAAGTGACAAAGAGAGGGAAAAAATGCAATCCCAGACCTCGAGTCCATCAGGAAGGGCAGAGGACACTAGCTCAGCTGCAAAGAATGAATTAACAGTTACAGGAGCAAAGGAACAACAGCAGAAAGCTATAGAGGAAATAAAACGAGAAGTAATTCCCCAACCTAAAAAGAAAAAAAAAATCTGATATATAATACCTGAAATAAAGAATGAATTCCAGAAACATTGGTTGGAAAAACTATGCTCACCCAGAACAAGTGCAGAGAGCACTATTCCAGCTGATATATATGAATTGAAAGCATCTGAAGCAAAGAAACAACAGCAGAAAGATCATGAGGAACTCAAAGCAGAAATAAGTTCTGATATCAAAAAAGATTTCTCTGAAAACAAAAGAATTCTTTGAAGTCATAGCATCTGAAATACAGAAACAAGTCCAGAATTACACACAGGAAACCCAACTTGGAAGAAACACAGCAGAAAAAGAATTAATAACTACCTCAAAGAAGACATGGATAAAAAAATTGAGGAGATCAGAAATATGATGGATTCCTTGAATGAGCAATACAGAAAAGAAATAGAACACATGAAACACAGTCAAAGAGATATAGAAAAACCAAAAATATCAATCATGAGTCTAAAAAACCATCTCAGTGAAAGCGGAGACAGAGTTTCATATATTGAAGATGCCAGAGCAGCTAATGAAAAGGTGAGAAAGGATCTCTTAAAAACAATGAGAATGCAGGAAAAAATAATCCATCACCTGCAAGATGATGCCAAGATGAACGATGTGAGAATAATTGGTATCAAGAAGAATGAACGAGTCTATACAAATGACATAAAAAGAATTTGGGGAGAAATAATCACAGAAAGCTTCCCAAATATGACGAAACAATTCAACATTCAGGACACTGAAGTTCTATACTGTGCCTGGGTAGAGTCACATGGATAGAAAACTTTCTTCTCAAGCTCTCACAGAGAGCAAACTCATCAAGCATTGGCCGTGACTCATCCCCATGGATGACATAGACAAAGGATCTTCATAATGTACATGACTACAAGATAAACCCTGAGGGTACTTCACTGACCACATGAGAAATATAAAGTACTTGTGTTGCTATATAAGTCTTGCTCTATCTTGGTCTTAACCATCCAGCAGATAAGTATACAAATGAAGTATATATTACGGGGCCACAATATTAAGCTGAGCTGTAAATGTCTATGGTCGACAACTTCTTTGATTAACTCACTATTGTTGTGGAGTGCTGGACTGTGTTGGATTGTGGTGTTGAGTTCAAGCACCTAAGTTAGTTGAATGACAATGGAGTGCAAACCTTTGACAGTTGTAGACAAAGGAAGGGGTATATAAAGAAAAATCATGATGTGTGTATAGACAGTACCATTGGGATAGATAACGCTGTGCTTCTACATAATCCTATGAGAGGCAAGATTTGCACTAATGGTGGTTGGACAGGATATTATGTCGACTTCTACTACTATGGTCATCCACTAGGAAAATAATTATTGAGTTTTTGATAGAATTCAGGTATAAAAAATAAGATAAGTAAGCAGCTATACTCTTAATTTACTGATAAGAGACATCTGCTAAGTATAGTATTATATATGCACCTTGTACGATACCAAAACATTATGAAAACAGTTTGCCATGTATTAATTTGTTAGTCTGTCTTGTTAAGGTGTCTTTGAACTGTCTGATTGATACTTCTACTTCAATAAAGTAAAAAATAAAGTAAAAAAATAATTTATGTGTGTTTCTTATATACAGCATATTGTTGGATTTTGCTTCTTAATCCACTGTTTCAGTCCATTTCTTTTACTTGGTGAATCAAGTCCATTTACATTGATGGTTATAATTGACATGTATTGAGTAATGATTAACATTTCTATTTTTTTACCATAAGTTTATTTTTATTTTTTTTGAAAATGAAAGTAATTTTATTTATAAATCTCAAATTAAGTAGTGGACCTTACTTTTGAAGTTCTTTTTTTAATTTTTTTTATTTTTTTATTTATTTTTATTTTTATTTTTTTTCCATTTATTTTTATTTTATTAAAGTACAAATGTCAATCAGACAGTTTCAAGACACCTTAACCATACAGAGTCGATGAATTAATACATTGCAAACTGTTTTCATAACGTTTTGGTACTGTACAAGGTGCATACATGAAATTATATTTACAGGTTTTTTTATAGCTGAATTATATCAAAGATTCAATAATTATTTAC
>PVKA01047038.1:0-14592 GCA_004027165.1 Ctenomys sociabilis | reverse complement strand
AGCTCTGAGAGAGAAGGACAAGCACAAGATGATATAGTGGCAAGCAAACAAAAAAGCACCATGTGTTACCAGCCACATCTAGAAGTAACACTTCCACCCTGCCCTCCAGCAAAAGTAAAAAACAGACTTGAGCATGCTCAGTTCCTTCTCCCAATTTCAGCAAGCAGATCAGTCACTCTCTTCTGGCAGAGAGAAGCTGTTCCCATCAGTGGTGGGGGATGGAAATGTTCTTACCTGTGGGAAAATTAGAGAGGAATATGTGTTTTCCCTAAACATAGATCCTGGATTTTTCCAAATTGAAATCGTACATTGAAACTATAAAATTTATTGCTCAAACAGGTGTTCTTGTGGAGAGTGAGTAGGAACACTATTCATAAATTATCACAGAAGGATTGTCATGCTAAAACCATCCAGGCTAAAAGTGAGCTGAGGAAATTCTCAGTGGAATCTCGCTACCTGGATTATGACATCTAAGTTCTCAAGTAATCAACTGACAGACAGTCACAATACTATGGCCTTTTTTGCTAACTAATCCTTAGTCATCATTTAAAGGAGAGCTTAAAAAAACAAAAGTGTGTTTCCATCATTTTAAACATAATTGGAATTTTAAAATAAATATTTGTTGAGTGCATGAATGTATAAATAAAATACGGTAATTGGCAAATTATATTCCATGAAGATGTAGGTATTGCCTCTATTAATTTAAGGAGAAGAAAGAAAGGAGAGAAGGAGGCAGGAAAGAAGGAAGAGAGGAAGGGAGGTGGGAGGAAAGGGATGAAGGAAGAAAGGAAGGAAGGAAAGGAGGGACCTCATTGGTAGTCATTGGAAGAAAGTTATTAATTAACTTCTGTTTTCAATTTGTGTGGATCTTGGTCATGTATCATATAAAAAGTAATACTCAACTAGCTACAAAGGCACCAAGAGCCTGCTTTTGGAAGCTTAAAAATATTCTAGAAGGTTATTGGCTATTAATACATTTTACAGTTGGGAGAGATTCTTGTGTTCTTTTTTTTTTTTCATTTCCTGTTTCTTATCTCACTTCTCAAATTGAGGCCATTCCTTGGCCAGAAGAGCATGTTTCTGCATACTCTGCCTTCTGCCATTTATCAAAACTTGGTCTTGACCCTTTTCAGTTAATCAAAACCAGGAGGGAAAATTTCACAGAAGGACAGAACTGTTTTTTTTTTTTTTTTATATAAGTCACTCTGTGTGTATGTGTGTGTGTGTGTGTGTGTGTGTGTGTGTGTGTGTGTGTGTGTGTGTGTGTGTGTGTTTTCATGCAGGCATGCATGTGTGTGCACAAGAATGTACATGTGTTTGTGTGTGGTTGGAGGTGAAGTTGGTGTTAAAACAAAGAAAAGCAGGTACATTGTTGCCTAGTTTGAGTGCTGAAATATTTTTTTGTGTCTGTCTCTGGGGACTAAAGCCAGGGCTTTCACAGTGAGCTACATTTTCAGCCCTTTTTCTATGTCTTTGGACTGAGTCTCACTATGTGGCCCAGACTTGGCTTGAACCTGTAATCCTTTTTTCCTAGTCTCTCAGAGTGCTGGAATTGTAGGTTTGATCCACCAGCCTGCCTTAGGAAAGGAAGGAAATGCCAAAGTGGATGTCAACCCAGACCCTTAAGAAACCAGTTACCCCTTGCCACCTCTGGCAGGGTGACACAGTCACAAAAGTCAGGATCATTGATAACAATAACAAAGTCAGTGAATGTCAAGGCCAAACAGTTGTTTTGCTGTTAAATTTATTTTGTTTTTTACCCCAAATGAGGAGGTGAATTTAAGTTTTCATTTGGTTTACAAAAAGAAAGCAATTTGGCAGCAATAGTTTTCTACCAGGCAAAAATAAATCACATTGGACAAGATCCTAGTTTGCTTTTTGTCAGTAATGATTAGGATATGTCAGCGAGGTCAGCTGGATTGATCTGCATGAGATTTCACAATCGGCAGCTGTGATCACGCTAACCATTGAAGCACATGGTGAAATTCTCTTGGACAAACTGCAATGGTCTCCTCTTATCCACAGTTTCACTTTCTGGAGTTTCAGTTTCCTATGGCAAATGATGATCACAAAAATATTATTATGCTACTATATGATGATGAGAAATTTTGGAGATAGAGATAGAGAGTCATTCATAGAGTTTTATTACATTGTATTGTTATGTTTGCTTTATTTTATTATTAGTTATTGCTCCTCTCTTACTATGCCTAATTTATACCTAGAAATTGCCATCTCCATGTCACTTTTTTCTCTGGATCCAGGTAGAACTGAATCCTATCAGCCTCATTCTGTTGTGCACCTGCCTGTCCACTCCTATTGCTCACTGTATCACAAGAGGATTGCTGTGACATATTCCCACATGTTCTACCTGCCCTTGCAATACCCTGTAATATACATTTTATGCATCACAGATAGACAAATTTCCTTAATCATCACTTTTGCTTCCAAAATTCATATAGTTGAGACACCCACTTATTATTTACCATGATTCTACGTTGATCCATCCTTAAGGACATGCGCTCAAATCTATGATGGCAGTCCTATGCACTTATACAACCCATGGGGACTTCACCTGTGGTGCTGCCCTGCCCACCTATCAGCCCTCGTTTCCTATGTACAGCTCCAGTCCAACAAGCCTCCCAACTAGGATAAATCTGTGAGGTATAAATTTGGCAGGCATGAAAACAGGGAAAGTATAATGTTTTCATCCACAAATACTTGCATTTTTAACTTTATTCTGTTTCTAGGTACTATATGATCTTTACAAAATTTTATGAGTTAAAGGGGAATTATATAAAATTAAGTCATCATTATCTTTACTTCAAGTTTTGTCTTTAGCTTTCCTGCATGTCTTCCTGTCTCCTTTGATCACAAGAATCTTTAAATTTTTAACTGGCAATGTCTCCTTTTCCTTTTCTGTTTTCTTTCCTTTTCTTTCTTTTTTTTGTAGCATGAATTGAACTCAGGATCTTCTCCTTGCCAGGCAGGGACTTATGCCACTGAGTTATCTCTGTAGCCCTTCTTTTCTGGTTTCTTTATACCATGAGACTTTGTAGGTAATTGAGGATGCTTTCAGCCTGCATAAACAACAGATGCTTTTTCTCTCCCAAATGTTATGGAAATATTTTGTAGATTACTATAAATAAAAGCTCCCATGAACATAATATCAGGGTCATATAACTACTGAGGAGTTTGAACCAGTCAAGGATCTATCCCATACTTACTACCTTTCCTTCTCTTTAGCTCTTCTGGCAAATAGTAAAATTTCCTATTCTTTTGTCTTTTTCTTTATTACACTTCTGCATTTCTCAGATACTTTAATATACTTTTTCAAACAAATTATTTGAGTAAGAGAAAATTTGATATAATTTTTCTTTATGCAGGTAGTGTAACTGCTCAGCATTCTACAAAAAAAAAAAGTCTATGCACATGTGAAGGGATTATATCTGCAACCATAATAGCTGTAAATGTTTGGGATCTTGCCAGGGAAGATGTTGGGGTAAGCACAGGCTAGGAAAGGGCCAGAAGGACCTATCTAGTTCCCCATCCAGGCAGCAGTTCCCCACTATAGATTGGATGATTCTGAAGGCACAGACCAGTTTGAGTAAGTGGCGTGGGTAAGAGAGGAGATAAAGGGGCTGGCCAGATAGCACAGTAGACTAAAGTGCCTGCTTAGGCCGGTGCAAGTACTGGAGTTTGATTCCTGGTGTGCTGTGCCAGCCCCACCCCTGGGGCATGCTGAAACAGCCATTGAGACTGGGCATGGTGGTACGTGCCTGTAATACCAGCACTTGTGAGGCTGAAAACAGGAGGATTATTATGTGTTTGATCTGTGTAGTGAGACCCTGTACTAAATATATTTAAAAAAAGAGGGGAGATAAGAGTACTTTGTAGTGATAGTGAGGCAACAAAGATTGACAGACTGACTGAGAATGGATTATCTAATGGGCCCTATGATTGCCAAGAGGTAAGCCAGGTGAAGTGCAATACTCCTGTAATTCCAGTTATTCAGGGACCTAAGGTAGAAGGACCTGAAATTCAATGCCAGAATGGACAACATAGTAAGGGTCTGTGCTAGAAGGTCGGTTGGTGGTAGAGTGCTTACCTAGAACACAAGCCCTGGGTTCAATCTTTAGTATTGGAGGGGAGGGAGGAAGGGAGAGAGGGAGAGAGACCAATTATCAAGAAAGTACATCTTGGGAGGAAGAACAAGAGGATCATGCCAGTCTTTACCGGGAAGCAGAAGAAAAAGGATAAGATAATTATTTTCTTTGTCTAGAATCAATTCATGATCCATAATTCTGGAATCAAAAAAAAAAAAAAAAAAAAAAAAAAACAGGAAAACAATGACTACAACCAAGCATGTCCACTATCAGTGCTGGACCATTATCAGTTTAAACAATCTCATTTTTTTTCTGTCTAGAAATCTGAAATGTTATGTGTACCTGCCTTTCAACATTAGACGAGGTAATGGTGAGTACTAGGTAATAAAAAGTACAGTACAAAAACACAAATTGCATGTTCACTCTAGACTGTGTTCAGTTGATGGGGCCAGAGGAAAGAGGTAGAAAGAGAAGTACACACCGAGCACTAAATGAGGTTCTAACCACAGCAACATCTTCATAGAAAGACAGACGTGGGAGCCATGCCAGGCTGAAGGGCAGAGGGCCACTTGCACACCTAGTTGTTGAAAGCATGTCAGTGAGAACAGTGCTTCTTTTCCTCTCTTTTCACTATTTTAGTTTATTAGCTTGTGTGTGTCATACTTATATTTTTTGTGTGGAGTTGGTACATAACACATCTTCATTTCTTCATTTTTCATCCTCTTTGCCCCTTCCTTTTCTCCCAAGAAAGCTGTTCCTCAGGACTGCAGAGGTGGCTGGGCAGGAAAGCAATTGTATCTCCTGCAAAGAGCCCTGGGTTCCCGAGCGCGTCCCTTTAGTTTGACGTTCTGGACTCTGCTAGGCCAACATGACTCTGCACACGTTTTCCTCTTTCAGGACAAAGTGAATAGTTTTAGATGAGCAAAAGTTTATCCAATTTGCAATCAGATGAACACGCTATGGGTCTGGAGCCAACTAATAATTGCAGCTGACTTTTGTCAGTGCCCTGCAAGTAACCAGATGGAATGTTTTAGAAGTACCATCCCCTCAATCTTCTGAAACAAAAGATTGGTCTTTTGCTTGGGAAATGTGTGTCTCATCATACAAATGGAACTTAATGTCCTTGGTTTAGTTATGCTCTAGAGAAGCAGGCTTTATTGCATTATCTGCCAGAAATACAGCAGGGGGGGCTGATTACAGTGAATTTATTCAAGCATGTGAGACTGAGAGACATTTATATAGATAGCTTGATTAGAAATATAAATGCTATAGGCTCCTCTCCCAGGGTAACAATATTCATAAAACTTACTCTGGGAAAGAAATCACACAATGTTCTTTTTTTCATGTCCAGTAATCCATAAAGACAGAACCAGCCAACACCAAAGAACTGTCCTTAGAAGTGCAACTGAGTCAAAGTTTCTAGGAGTAAAATCCCAGTTCTAAAGCAGTGCTGGAAGTGGAGTCTGGGACCTGATGCATATCTCCAGTCAGCAATTCTTTTGTCTTTTTGAGACAGGGTCCAATATGCTGCTCATCGTGGGTTTAAGCTGACTTTGTAGCGGAGGTTGATCTCAAACTTGCAATGATCCTCCTGCCTCAACCTCCTGAGTGCTGGAATTACAGGCATGCATAGGTACAAAGCTAACACACATATCTGTGTAACAGTATAAGTAGATTAATTCCTACCACAGATTAATTAACCTAAAAAAAGAGAAGCCTTCCCTTACTCTATGGTAATGTACTTAAAAATTTTCAGCATTAGCAATGAGAGGTGTGTTTGTGCAATAGATTTTGTTCATATCCTGAGAAACCTAGGAAATATTAAAGTAACTGATGAGAGGGCCAGTGAGATAGCTCAGCAGACTAAGTGCCCGCTTTAGCATGTGCAGGGACTGGGGTTTGATCTCTGGCACCATATGTTGCACTGACACCAGGCCCACTGAGCCAGCTACAGAGACCAGGCCTGGTGGCACACATCTGTAATCCTAGCTCTAGGGAGGCTGAAAATAGAGGATCACTATGAGTTCTGGCTGTGTAGTGAGACCCTATACCAAATACATATTTTTTTTAAAGTAACTGATCAGGAAGCTACAAGTGGGAGGTGGAAAGTTCTTAAAATGCAATTACTTAATCTTTGTGAAGTTGTTTTAGTGTGTATTAGAGCCGAGTTTTGTGATGAAAGTTTGTAATTCCAGCTAATTGGGAGGCTGAGGTGGATGGATTGAAAGTTCAAGACTAGCCTGAGGAACCAAAGACTGTACTTCAAAATTGAAAGGGCTCAGGGTGGAACTCATGGTAGAGTGCTTGTCTAGCATATGTGAGGCCCTGGGTTCAATCACCAAACTGCCAAAAAGGGAAGTGAATTGATATTACACATTTCTTCCTTTGCTGAAATGGGGACTATTCAAGTCTTGGCTAGGAAATTTTTGTGTACAACACTGTTTCTTCAGGAAAGAGATTTAAGTACTGAGCAAGGTGCAGAACTTTTTCAATCCCATTGTCCATCCAGACTACATAGGGCCTCTCCACTAACCCACATAGAAGGCAGGAAGATCCTGACATCTGAATATCACAGTGAATATTTTGTCATGGTGCATGCCCAGGGACTTTATCAACTTCACAGTGATGGGTTCTACAGCTTTTGTCTACTAGCAGTAATACTTCACATGTGTCAAAAATCAGCCCACTTTCATTCAACAGATTTTCATTGAAACATAAATACTAGTTAGCTGCTTGCTAAATAAAATAGTAGATGAAAATATCAATCATGCACAGCATGCTGTCAAGTAAGCAAATGGAGACAATACTGTTATCTTCATTTTCCAGGGGGCGAAAGAAGGTTCAGCCATACTAGAACTATCCAAGGTCACAGGTGCAGGGAGAAGCTGTAGCTTTAATCTGATACTTTTTCCACTCACTAACTGGCAACTTTCATCAAAACAAAAACTAAAATTGATGAACTCTGTCTATATGAGGGCTGTGTCTGTATAAGTGCTGCATGTTTATGGCTAGGGGAGAAGCTGCTGAGCCATGCCATTTGCCCTGCCTCCAGTGGCATTTACCCTGGTGATTCTTAGGTCACATCAGTGGCCATTCAACATGGAGCAACAAAAACTAGTGGGAATAGTGTCCTTTTGTCCCTCTAAAACATTTTTATTGAATCCACAAAAGCCATCTGGACTCCACCTGGATTAATACAATCGTTTCTCATAAATCCAGAACAAAAGAAATTATTAAGATAACTGAACCATAATGAACTTTATGTGCCCATTGGTGGTATCTGAGTAATTTCCAGCATAACAGAAAGATACCGGTACCATGACCTGCTGTGGTTAGGACAGGGATTCCCTTCAGCTGACTCCAGCACACAAGCTTACAACAGCTGGTTCTCTTTATGGTTTCTGGGAACCTAGCTGTCCCCCTGCACTCAACTTGCCTCTCTCATAGGAGCAGATGCCAGCAAGGCCTAGCTCTGGAGACTCTGAGCCTGGCCTCTTGTAGTTTCTGGAATAGCCCAAGGCGAGATCAACTGTTGTTAACTCTGGCCACAAACATCAAACCCTACAACAGATTTACTCCTTCACACACACACAAAAGACATCATGCGATACTTTGAAGCAATTGTAAATCTTTTGGAGTTATGAAAGGAATATGAGTCAAAAACCAGACACAATGAATAAGACTTTGATATGGGGGCATCATGGCCCTTCCAGAGTGGACCTGTTTGGAGACTGGTTTCCATATGACTCCCCTACCAGTTCTTACTTAGGTATCTAAGAGTCACTACATTGTAAAATACAATGTATTTTACATTGACTTTACAGGAAGGACAAGCTCTTCTTTGAGGTTTAACTTATAGGAAGCAGCAAACAATTCTCTGCAAGACCCACAATTGTCTGATCTTTAAGATGATAAAAAACAAGGAAAACTCTTAGGGGAGGTACATGTTTTCCTTTAAACTCATTTAAATGGGGTCTTTTAAGCAGTGACACTACATTGTCCAGTGAAGCACCTATAGTTTTGGCCCCCAAACAACCCCACAGATGTATATGATCAAGGAACTTTTTAAGAATCAGAAGAGGAGGAAAGTTCAGAGAGAAGATTGGTAATGGGTCCATTAGATAAGACTATAAGTATGAGGCTGTGAGAAGAAAAGTTGGAATGATTCCTTTGTATCACTATCAAAACCATTTAAGATAGGATATTATTATTATTTTTTTTTACAAAATAAAGTCAATTGCTTTTTTGTGTGAAGGACCTCTGTGAAGATAAGAGACCTCAATATTCCAGTCAGAAGGGCCTTGATGTTCTTATAAATCTTAACATACCCAGGCAGGGGATATAGCTCAGCAGCACAAGTGCCTGCCTGGCAAGTGTAAGGTCCTGAGTTCAGTTCCCAGTACCAATAAAACAAAACAAAACATTAACATTCTCAGGGTGTGTCAAATATAGAGATTAGCTGAACAAATGAAATTGGAAGGGATGCTAGAGAAAAATATTGAAAGCAAAATTAGCTATTCCAAATTTGAAAGGTGCATATGTGGTAGGATACTTTACTAATTTGAGCACTTAATAAATTCTTTTTTTTTTTGTTTGCCACAGAATTATTTATTTATTTTTTCCAATTTCAGATATTGTTTATTAGCCTGGATACATTTCTTTTTTTAATTTTTGTTTTATTGAAGTACAAATATCAATGAGATAGTTTTAAGATACCTTGACAAGATGGATTTGATAAATTAATACATTGTAAACTGTTTTCATAATGTTTTGGTATCATAGAAGGTGCATACATGATATTATACTTACAGACATTTTTACACCGTATGTCTCTTATCAGTAAATAAAGAGAGTGTAGCTGTTTGCGTATCTTATTTTTTATACCTGAATTACATCAAAGATTCAATAATTAATACTTTCTACCTTGATATTTTCCTAGTGGATGTCCATAGTACTAGAAGCTGACATAATATCCTGTCCAACCACCATTAGTGCAAATCTTGCCTCTCATAGAATTATGTAGAAGCACAGCGTTATCTATCCAAACTGTACTGTCCATACACACACATCATGATTCTGCCTTTGTATACCCCTTACTTTCTCTACACCTGTCAAAGATGGGCACTCCATTGTCATTCAACGAACTTAGGTGCCTGAACTCGACAACACAGTCCTACACAGTCCAGTGTTCCACAACAATGGTGAGTTATCTGAAGAAGTTGTTGTGACCATAGCCATTTGCAGCTCAATTTAATATTATGGCCCCACGATGTATACTTCACTTTGTACTTTTCTGGTGGATGGTTAAGACCTAGATAGAGCAAGACTTATATACCAATACATGTACTTTATGTTTCTTGTGAGGTCAGTGAAGTCCGCTCAGGGTTTATCTTGTAGTCCTGTACCTTATTCTGTAGATCCTTTGTCTGTGTCATCCATGTGGATGAGTCATGGCCAATGCTTGACCAGTTTGCTCTCTGTGAGAGCCTGAGAGAAACTTTTCTCTCCATGTGACTCTCCCCAGGCACACTATAGAACTTTTATCTCTTTCCTCTGTGTCTCCATAATCTCCTTGTTCAGAAAATTTGGAGCTCAACTGAGTTTCATGGTGTTGCAGTACAGGTTCTCCTATGTCCTGAGTCTTTGCTGACCTTGAAAGGCTAGGGTCAAAATGTTGGCTGGCCTTGTGGCTCTTCTATTTCTCCAACTTTGATCTGTGAACTTAGGTTGTTAACCATCCAGAAGAAAAGCTGATTAGTATCCTGCAGCATATGCCATTCACTTTGGCTTATCGGCCTCAATTGATTTTAGTTGTTGTTGTACATTTCCATTTGTATTTCTGCTTTTTGCTTCTTATACTAGGAAGACTATGTGATATTTACACATGTATGTCTTGTTTATTCCACTTATGAGCATATGTTCAAGTGGCATCCACTTCAGTATAAATGCTTCAAACTTAACATTCTTAACAGCTGAGTAACACTCCATTATATAGAAATACCACATCTTTTTCAACCATTCCTCATGTGATGGACATCTTGGTTGTTTCCAAGATTTTGCTATCACAAATTGCACTGCTATAAACATAGGTACACATATATCACTATGATACAATGTTTTCAGTTCCTTTGAGAAAATTCCCAGTAGGGGGATAGCAGGCTTGAATGGGATTTCTAGTCCTACTCTTTTGGGGAGTCTCCACACTGATCTCCACAATGGTTGTACCAGTCTACATTCCCACCAGCAGTGGAGAAGTGTTCCCTTTTCCCCACAACCTCTCCAACATTTGTTGTTGGTTGATTTTCAACCATTCTTTCTGGAGTGAGATGGTATCTCAGTGTTGTTTTTATTTGCATTTCATGGATGACTAGCGATGTGGAACATTTTTTCTTTTTCTTTTTTTTTTCTTTTTTTTTTTTTTTGGTCATTTTGAGACAGGGTCTCACTATGCAGTTCAGGCTGGCCTTAAGCTCATTTTGTAGCTCAGGCTGGTCTCGAACTCACAACAATCCTCCTGCCTCAACCTCCCAAGTGCTGGGATTACAGGCATGTGCCACCACGCCCAGCTGTGGAGCATTTTTTCGTATATTTATTTGCTTCTTTAATTTCGTCCTCTGAGAAGTGTGTATTCCTCTCAGATGCCCATTTCTGAATTGGGTCTTTAAATTTGAGGGCCCTGTTATATCTTAGTTCTTTACATATTCTACACAGTAGTCCTCTGTCTGATTGCTTATTAGTTAGGAATTTTTCAAAATTTGTGGGTTGTCTTTTCACTCTGTTGACAATTTCTTTTGACATGCACAAGCTCCTTAAGAAGAGCTGATCCCAGTTGTTGATTCTTTCAAGTGCTTCCCGTGCGAATATATGTTTGTTCATGAACTCTTTACCTACCCCTATGTCTTCAAGAGTTCCTCCTACTTTCTCTTCCAGGAGATTGAGTGTTTCTATTTTGATCTTTAGATCTTTAATCCATTTTGACTTTAACTTAGTGCATGGTGATAGAGCTGGGTCAAGTTTTAGTTTTCAGCATGTAGAAAGCCATGTTTTCCAGCACCATTTGTTAAAGAGGCCATCTTTCTTCCAGTGAGCTGGTTTAGCCCCTTTGTCGAAGATCAGATGGCTGAGTGTGATTGTCGATGCCTCTGCATCTTCTAATCTATTCCACTGATTCTCAGGTCTATTTTGTTGCCAATACCATGTTGATTTTATCACAATGGCTTTGTAGAATAATTTGAAGTCAGGATGCCTCCTGCCTTGTCGTGATTGGCCAAGATTGCCTTTATTATTCTGGTTTGTTTGTGGTTCCAAATAAATTTTAGGAATGATTTCTCTAGGTCTGTGAGTTATGTTGGTGGCAGTTTGATAGGGATTGCATTAAATCTGTACAGCAATTTTGGGAGTATGGCCATCTTCACGATGTTGGTTCTTCCTATCCAGGAGCATGGAATACCTTTCCATTTTCTGAAATCCTGTATATTCTCTTTTCGTAGGGTGTTGTAATTTTCCGTGAAAAGATAAAATTTCTGAAAGTCAATTTAATTGGCTCTTGGAGTTTCTCAGGTGGTATATCAGTAAGCTTTCCCATCACTGGGACTAAATGCCTGGCACCCACAACTTAGAAGAGAAGTGTATTTGATTTGTAGTTTAGGGGATTTAGTCATGGTTAATTGCCCCTAGGCAGCAGCATCATGATGAAAGGATATGGCAGAGCAGAGATGCTTAGTTCATGGTGGCTGGGACCGAGAACAAAGGAATAACATCAGAGAGGAATGGGCAGGGGACCAACGCCGCACTACCACCCAGGAGGCACCTTTTAAAAGTGTGCTTACTAATCTGCTACTAAGTATTACAATAAAGTCATGCCTTTTTCCCAGTATTTGTTTTATCCTTCAGATTCCATTTTCTCTTCAGGTTCTCACCCTGAAGAGATCTGTCTCCAGTCAGAAGGTCCCTGATGTTCTTCTATATCTTAACTCACCCAGACTGGGGATGTAGCCAGCAGCACAAGTGCCTGCCTGGCAAGAATAAGGTCCTGAGTTCAATTCCCAGTACCAAACAAAACAAGATAAAACAAAAGATTAATATACTCAGGGTGTGTTGAACATGGAAACTAGCTAAACAAATAAAATTGACAGGGATGCTAGACAAAAATGAGTGAAAACAAAATTAACTATTCCAAATTTGAAAGGTGCATATGTGTAGACAATCCAATGTTTGCATATATGAGTCTGATTAATCAAAAGGAAAGAGTTACAGAGTTGAGGAGAAGGACAGGAGAGGGAGTAGGGGAAAAGATATATCTACATAAGAAGGCAGGATGGTTTGGACAGTTATACTGTGGATTTCTGCTGATTGATAGAAAGGAGCAGTTATTGCCTAATTTGTTTTGTCTCTTTTTTTCAATTGTCCTTTTCATCTTCTTAATTTCTTTTTTTAAAAATTTATTTATTTATTTATTTATTTGGTACAGGTTCTCACTATGCAGCTCAGACTCAGTGATCTTGTCTCAGCCTCCCCAGTGCTGGGATTATAGGTTTCAGTGTAATCCCAGTGTAAACCACCATGCCTGGTTTCAGCGGCCGGCTCAGCTCAGGGCCGGAACAGCACAAAGTACTGGGAATTGAGCCAGGTTCTTGTGCTTGCCAGGCATGCACTTAGACCACAAGGATACTCCCCTGCCTCTTCTCCTTAATTTCTTACATAATTATTTCTCTTTTCAATTTTCATGCACATATCTGGTAATATGAATAACTAGTTCGAAGACAACACTATGTATTACAACAAATACTGTGAAATTCATATTATTTTATTAAGTTAAATTCTGCATCACTTGGGTTTTTTTGTTTGTTTTTGTTTATATATTAAACAAAATACAGGTACAGGATCTCACTATGCAGCTGGGACTCATAGTGATCCTCCTGTTTTCAGCCTCCCCTGCGCTGAGATTACAGGCATGTACCAACATGCCTGACTCAGTTGCTGGCTCAGCTCACCCTGGGGATGGGGTTGGCATGGCATGTGGGACAAGGGATCGAGCCCTGGTCCCTGTGCTTATCAAACTAGGTCTTTAGTCTGCTGAGCTGTCTTGCCAGCCTGAAATTCTGTATTATTTGTAATTTTCTATTTTAATACTATTTTGTACTTACTTTAAAAATATTTAAAAAGAATTACAATAAAAAAAAAGAGTTGCAGTTTCTCCTTGCCAGCTTGGCACTCAAACATTTCTCCTTAAGCTGTATTAAGTCGCTAAATAAACACAATGAATTAATACAATCTAACATGATACAACTATACATGCGCAACTGAAACACCATAATCCCTTCCCCAAAGTCACAACAGTCCCATAATTGATAAAATATCCAAGTGAAAGTCTCTCCTGAGACTCAAGACAAACTCTTAGCTGTGAAACTCAGTAAAACTAAAAAGCAAGTTACATAATCCCAAGGTACAACAGCATAGGGTGAACATTTCCCATTACAAAAGGGAGGAAAAGAAAATAGAAAAGAAAAAGTTCAAAGAAAGCCTGAAACCTAACAGGGCAAAACTTAAGTCCTGTAGCTCCATGTCCTATATACAAGGCATATGGTGACATGTGAGTTCCAGAGGTCTTGAGTGGCACCATCCCTATGGCCTTGTTGTTTTTATTCCAATGGCCTCTTTCTAGAATTGGCTTTATTCACAGCTTACAGTTTTCCTTGGTAGACATTCCATTGTTCTAGCATTTCTGACTTCCTGGGGTCAACACTGGACCTTTTTTTTTCTGGCCAGCTCAGCCCGCCCTCAGAGTGGGGCTGGTGTGGTGGGAATTGAACTTTGGTCCCCTGTGGCTGCCAAAATTTGCCTAAGCAGGTGGTTTAGACCACTGAGTTATCTTGCCAGCCCTTACACTGGACCTTTGGCTTCATCCCCACAGCTTCACACACTGTTCTTTCAAGGGCTTAAAGCCTGGCCTCCCATTCCTTTCTTTAAAATCTGGGTGGAAGTCTCTTGACCCTACAACTCTTACATTGTGCATGCTGATTAAACTATCATCAGGTGAATGACATCAAAGTCTGCTACAACTTAAGCATCTCCCTTGGGATCAGCACAAGTTTGAGGCCAGCCTGCACTACATAGTGAGATCCTTTTTCAAAAAGAAAAAAGAAACCTCAAACCTAAAATTAGAGCTATCATTCAAGAACTACCATTAGTTCCAACTATACCTCTTATGAAAAGAATTCAAATCAGCATACCTCAGAGATAACTTCATATTTACGTTTGTTGTGTCACAATTGACAATCGCTAAGTTGTAGAAATAGCTAGGTGTCTGTCAACAGGTGAATGGATAGAGAAAATGTGGCACATATACAGGAACAGAATACTGTCTAAAGGAATGAATTCATGTCATTTGGAAGAAAATGGTTGGAAGAACTTGACACCATTGTGTTCAGTGAAATAAGCCAGACTCAGAACATTGTGTGTTTCCTACCCTATGAGGCATCTAAGGAGA